>OZ005685.1:12402198-12617198 GCA_963930675.1 Gnaphalium uliginosum | reverse complement strand
GCGTAATCAAGATCATAATCTAGCATCGTACTGTATTTTCTAAGATTTATATTTTATAACAATAAATGTTTAAAAGACAGCCTGCATGCATTAGTTTTATTACTTTTGTTAAGCGTTACTGTAAAGTGTTATCACTACAACTATTCAGTCATTATCGTTCCAGAAGCAGAGCTATTTTTGACTTTGACATTCCATTCATTGTTTTAGTATCAATGAAAACTGCTTAAAACTTGATATTATATATGATACCACGTGATATATGCCCATATATAACTTCTAGTTCTGTCTATAATCTATATATATACCCCCATGAAATTGATGGCCAACCAAGAAATTAGCTTTTCCCACGTGCGCATTGAAATTGTTTGTATATATATATATATTTAATAATAAGTATAATATTATAAAAACGCAGTTTTCTTTCTTCAATTCATATGTGAAAGCTTCTCCAACTTATATAATTTGGTTTTTCACTTAGGTGGGGATCAGGTACTTTTTTTTTTCTTCTTTCAATAACTAGTCATCTGTTATTGATGATTTACATGTGTTGTTCATCTTCATCTTCATCGATTTCTTCTTTAATCTATGTTTTCAAGCTAAACAACATATGGTGTTTGAAGAAAATTCAAAACAACTGCAAAGTTTTTGTATAATTAATTAGATCTATCTATGGATCTTTAATTACCTTTTATATATATACTGCAGATTGGTTGTAAGAAGTATATATATTGAATTTAATAGAGAAACCACAATGATAATGGATGATGTTTCGTGTACAACATGGTTCTCTGAGCTGGTAATTTAACATACAATATGTTATATTCATGATTCTTTTAAACATCTGTAATAAATTGTGATAATCTAATAGATGAATTGGATATATAGTTGACTTGAAGTTAATCTTGACAGGAAATGGAAGAGTGTGAATTCAAGAATCAACATCAAATGCCAAATCTATCTATTGATGCGATAATTTCTTTAGAAAGTTTAACAGATAATTACCCTTATATCTATCCTATGAACCAATCTCTTCAAACCGGTTATATCGACAGAGATTTGTCCATACAATCTAACAGAAATAGTTCTGATTACCCTTTTGCATCTACTAGTGATCATTTTATAAAGTCATCCAAGACTTTCAATATGTCTTTTGGAAACCATACCTCATCATCACCACAAATGAATAATGCACATCAAATTTATGATGCATCTGACCTGAAATACTCGAGTCCCGTGACGCCTGCAGTAGAAGAGAGGAATATTATCAATGATTTTTCAGGTTGTGTACAAGGTGTAACAAGTCATGTTCCGGTTATAAGGAATGTGAACCAAGTTCAAGATCATGTCTTAGCTGAGAGGAAGCGGCGAGATAAATTAAATCGACAATTCATTTCATTGTCTGCCCTTGTTCCTAATCTTAAGAAGGTACTAAATCAACCATTTACTTTTCTTCTAATTGGGTGAGCCTAATATATATTTTGCCAAACTAAAATAACTGCAAGGCTGTAATTAGATGTACTTCACCATCTTGACAACTCACAAAATGTCAGCTATATATACTTTAACTAATAAATGTTTTATCTTTACATGTATGCTGCGTCGCTAATCTTAGATGGATAAGGCTTCTGTACTGGAAGGTGCAACGAAACGCATAAAGCAACTTCAAACCAGAATGAAGGAGCTGGAAAAAGAAACAACTGTCAATAATCAAATATTCAACCAGGAATCTGTTGTTTTAACTAGAAGATCCATAATATATGGTAGTAGCAGTATTGATAATATGCCTACTTCTTCTTCTGATGATGATTTGACCAAGTCTTTGTGTAATGGTGACACTTTTAATCCTGAAATTGAAGTTAGAGTTTCAGAAAGCAATGTGCTTGTAAGAATCTACAGCCACAAAAATTCTTCAGTTGTAATGAAAACCATAAGTGAGATGGAGAGACTTCATTTAATTATCAACAGCAGCAGCGTTATTCCATTCTCCAGAACGTATATTATTATCACCGTTTCCGCTCAGGTATGATATGATATATCATATATGTGTAGCAATTGTCTTGTTAGACTATCTTATCATGTTTAAGGATAATTACTTCCTCTCTTTAAGCTTTATCCTTGTGCGCAATTAAGCTTTATCATTGTGCTATGTACAGATGAGTGAAGAATGTGTCCTTACGGCAATGGATGTTGTGAAAAGTCTCCAATCTGCCATCAAAATTTTTCTATGATATTCATATGTTCTGATGTTCACTTGTTACTAGTATACTAGTTTCCCATTTTCGATAATGCACTTTTTCATTTCTCACGTCTCTATTGTACTTTCAACTTCTACCTTTTTCAATCGTTACATCCTTCAGTTCACTTAATTAATAAGAACTGACTTATTTTCCAGAAAAAATTGAATCTAAATACTTATACCTAGTACTCGTTTAAATGCTAGTCGAGTACTAGGGTTCCATTGCCGAAGTTTCTCTTTCGGGCTGCTTTTGATCGAAGATAACTTTTCTTTGTTTCCGTAGAAGCCATTATAGATTATAGTTTCAAATATATATCTTATCACATTCGTGAAACCCCATGTAAGATGGCACAAGTAATAAGAGCCGTAAGAACAATTATTTCATAGAAACTTTAGTTTGTATTACAGGTAGGGCTGTCTATGAGCTTTTAGAGGCCGTGGACAAAAAGACAGTAATACAAAATGAGATCGAATAATAAAAGGCTAAATTATAGTATATGGTTAGTAATATGTAAATTTATTTAACCTTTTCTACAACACAGTCAACTTTCACACAATCAAATTATTTATCGAGTTACATATGTACGTATATACTTTTTGAGGCCCTAAAAATTGGAGTTCCAGGGCAACCTCGCCTAATTAGAGGTGATGATATCCAAATTTCTTTAACAACTAAATGTTGAAGTTCTTGAAGTTGTAACTACTTATGCAAGATTGCGTCTATATATATATTCGAGATCAATTAGATCAATACAATATCGGTTGTGCCCAAATAAAAGATCCTGTATAGGATTGAGTAGTTGGCCGGCATGATTTATTTGTAATTGTAATTAGAGCAAAGCAGATTCTAAAACCGCAGAGAAGATTTTGTATCATATTAATGTACAGTACAATTAACTAACAATAGATTAAACTTGTTGATTACTTGAATATCAGGAATAATCCCTTCTAACACGCGTTGATTCAACGAATACCACGGCTAGACAAAATTCAATTCAATTGGAAAACACAAATTAGAGAAAATTTCAACTTTCATAAAATCAAAAACTGAAATGTTTTTCGCAACCATGAACCCTAAAAATAAATTCAAATGGGCCTAAAATACTTAATAGCCCAAAACAAAAGTCCTGATAAAAAATATAAAATGGTCCATAACTTATTTCAGAAGACATTTTTGGGCCTTGGAATTGGGTAAACCGTCAGATGTGAGTCTCGCTCCAAGCTTCGATTTAATTATTCGTGAACCTGAAACGGAGCCCCGTAGCCCAAATTACAGAATTTTTCGTGAAGCCCAATTTGTCACATGATCATGAGCCTCCAGAAACATAAGGGCCCGATCCTCCATACTTGGGTCCGCATCACATATAAATATATTCGACATGAAATATTTTTAATTATATATTTTTAGTCTAAAAAGTTTAAATACGATAATGTCAAATAATATCCAAAAGACCTTGATACTATTTCATTAGTACTATTTAATTTATGTGGAAAAGTAAGATATAAATATTTAATTTTAAATCATTATACCTTTTATTAATGTAATAAAACTACATAGTTCATACTATTCACATTTACAAGTTTATTTATGAAGGAATTGCATGAATTATTCCTGTATTTTGTCAAAATACTGTATTTTGTCAAAATACACAGATTTTTTTAAAAAAATTTAAATAACAGTGGATATCCTTATATTATATAAATTTGATTAGTTGACATCCTTATTCACATGAAATGACAAATATATTCTCATATCATTGTTATTTCTCTTAATATAAAAAATAGATTTTCTATTATATTATTAGTATTATTTTTTCTTTTCTAGTTTACCTTTTTTCCTTTCAAATTTACGAATCTACTCTAACCACAAACTAGTCGGTACCATTTCAGTCAGAATTGGCTTCTTCTTAGGTTTTATAAAATAAGTTTCGTTATCATTTGCTGCTTTTTAACATCAACTGCTTTTACTTTTATTTTTGGTAGGATTCTTCCTACATATATGTTGATTGATCGAATTTTGTCAGAATTTTCTTTATGGTACGTAATTCGCTCATATACAACTAATCATGAGTTATGTAATGAGTAAATTATAGTGTAATTATAATTTGTTGATAGCAAATGTTATGCATATTTTTTAGATAACCTCAAAGTGGATAACGATGATTTGTTGTAATTTGTTTGACCTTTTAAATTAAAATTTGAATAAGAAAAATGTTAAATTAAATGTAAACAAGTAGAAAAATAATTAAAGAAATAAAAGAGAATTGAGGATAAGGGTATATATGTCCTTTAGAGTGCAAATAATGTCAATTGATCAAATATACATTATATAGGGAATCCCTATGTAATGTATATAGTAATTTCAGTTCGGTCCATTTTTAGTTTTTTTCGGGTATGATCCGTCCCGTACCGAGTCTAAAAAATTGACAAACTATGGACCATGGACCGGACCAATTATGCTCGGTTATTTCGGTTTCGGTCCAGTTTCTCCTTGGTCTTCGGGTTTCCTCGGTTCTTCCTAAAAAATGCACAGCCCTAATAGAGATATTCACTGCTATTTAATTTATTGAAAGACGATTCGTGCATTTTTAACAAAATACAAAGATGATCCGTACAATTTGCTACTTATTTATTGATATTTACAGACTAGAAACCAAATGTTTGAATAGGTGGCCCGGTTGGGACTAAAAGGCCCAAGTCAAACAGATTTCAAGCATCTGGATTAGACTCAACCCATCTAAAACTGGGCTTTAAATTCGTTCCCAAAAGGCCCATTAAGTTAATCAAACCAACAAACAAAAAACGGTTGCAAGAGTGAGGGGACATAAGACTCGTTCATTCCATAAAAATCGCTCTTCCATTCTGTTATTCTTTCATTTCATTCAATGATTCTCGTTTCCTTCTTTTGGATCTAACAAATATTTTCATCAAAACTAATAAAAATTCTTTGTAGAGTAATAATATCATATCAATCTCACATAAAAAAGGAATTAGAAATGAGGAAAGAAGTGGCAGTTTTGGCGGTGACAACAGTCTCAACGGTGGTGGTTGCCGGAGTTTTATTGGTTCGTTGGAAGAAACGAGACGAGAGACGATGGAGACAAACACAACGAATACTACGTAATTTCGCTAATGACTGTGCAACTCCTGTACCGAAACTATGGCACGTTGCATTTGATTTGGTTTCCGATATGCAAACAAGTCTCTCCGATCAATCTCAAACTGATTACGTCATGCTTCCATCCTTCACCTCTTCCCTTCCCAACGGGTACGTACTCGATCTCATCTACATTGTATTTGTGTAATAAAATTGGTTACATGATATTGTTTTTGAAAAATGATGATAGGGCTGTCTTTAAATATCTGAGTAGTTGACGATTTGATGGTTAATTACAAAAGTTAATGCATTAGTTCTTAAAAATATGGGTTGTCGTTAACAAAACCCTATTGTTTCTCTACCGTTTTTGGTTATGTTATGTTTTTATTTCGTTTGTGTTTTAGTACGGAGGAAGGTTTATATTATGGGGTGAATCTACATGAAGATAGTTTCCAGATGTTACGCGCACGACTTAGTGGGAAAAAGGAACCCATCACAGATTTAGATAAAGAAGAGGTTAAAATCCCTCCTGAAATCATTTCTGGCACATACAAGGTACGTACTAAAAGAATTTACAAATGTTTGATAATTTGTATACCGTGTAATAGAGTTGTATCGTATCAAATAGATAGATTATCATGCTTTACACTTTTTCAGGATATATTTGATTACATAGCATTGAAGCTGGCAATGTTTATTTCAATAAACATAAAAACAAATCCCATCACGCTGAAAGGAAATTTGGGATTCACAGTGTCTTTTCCATTACATGAAGGACCTGCAGCAGCTGGTGGAAATGTATTAAGATGGAAGGCTTTTCCATTTAATGACGCAGTTGAGTTCGATTAATTTCACCATTTTCATTTTGAAAGTTGAATGTTTGGTTTTAAACTCGTCAGGGGTACAAATGTAATTATAGTTCGAATGTGTAGATTTATTTTCACTAGAATTAATACTTATGTTAGACCAGGCAGGGAAAGAGTTGGCACATGATTTCAATGAGGCGTTGGAAAAGCATGGAATAGAGTTGCGGGCTTCTGCATTGGTAAGTTTTGCCTGTTTATGTAAAAAAGTGCAAGTATTACGAACATACGTTTGTTAGTGTGATTCTATTGTACCAAATGTCGATTGAAGTATGATGGCAGGTAGATGCTACATTAGGGGATATGGCAGGGGGTCGATATTTCAGCAGGGATTGTGTAGCTGCAGTTACTTTGGGGCTAGCTACTAATGCTGTTTATTTGGAATCAGCTCAGTTCGTCCCAAATGGAAACTTACACAAATCTAGAGAAATGGTTGTGATACTTATTTCTATTCCTTTTGTCATATAACTTCCATTTATTTCGAATTTTCAAAACTTTGAAAGGGATCCGTTTTATTAACTATAAGAATATATACTATTTCAGGTTATTGACATGCAATGGGGCAACTTTAATACTCCACATCTTCCTATAACCCAATTTGACATGGACTTGGACTCTGAAAGCTCAAATCCAGGATCTCGGGTAAATAAACTTGATACAAGTACAATGTTATTCTGTTTTTGAGTGACTTCAGTTTAAAAAAAAAAACATGGTACTTCGGATGTTCAGATATTTGAGAAACTCATTGGAGGGAGATATCTAGGAGAAGTTGTTAGAAAAGTTTTACTTAAAATGGCCAACGAAACTGCGTTATTCGGAGAAACTGTTCCTGCTAAACTCAAAACACCTTACATTTTGAGGTAATTTATTAAGAGAATATTAGTTTGCATCACTATAAAAAGTTGCTGACATCACTGATGTTTTAAACAGGTCGCCTGATATGGCTGCTATGCATCAAGATACATCAGAAAATCGCGATGCAATCCAAGAGAAGCTTATGCAAGTTTTTGGGGTAAATAACCATAAACAACCAAATAGTATTTTTAATTTTTCTAAGAGAGTACATAAAACTGTTAATTAACATTGGCTATTGACTTTTGAAATGATAGATTACTTACACTAGTCTAGCAGTGAGAGAAATCGTGGCTGAAGTGTGTGACGCAGTAGCAGAAAGAGGAGCTCGTCTTGCAGGGGCGTGCATAGTTGGAATAATGAAAAAGCGTGGGAGAATCAATGACAAAAAAAGTATAGTCATCATCGAAGGAGGATTGTACGAACAATACAGAGTTTTTAGAAATTTGTTGCATAGCAGTGTATGGGAGATGTTAGGGGGCGCATTATCTGATAATGTGATTGTTCAACATGCTCATGGAGGATCAGGAGCTGGTGCCATATTTGTTGCGGCCGCACAGTCACAAAACCATGAGGACGATCCCATTAGTCCTTCGTTTTCTGCACATAGAAACGATGATGACGATGAACGAGTAGACATGCTAGAATGGAGGGATGATGATCAAACGGATAAGGGATCATGGAAGGAAGGTGATCCGATGGAGTCAACGGCAGAGATCAGTGATCAATCTAGTGATGACAATGATGATGATAATGATAATGAGGAGGAATAAAGAGATCAATACTTGTTGCTTTAAATGGTTTATGATAATTGTTTGAGAACTTTCAGAATCAGTATGGATTAAGAAGTTTACTGTAACATTTTTCTTTTTTTGTATGGATGTAAGTGATAGGATGTCTGAAAATATTATTCGAATTCATGAAAGTATATTGTGTTCTTGATGTTCACTGTTACACTTACCAAAAAAATTTAGTACTCACCCTGGTGATGGATCTGATGATTTGGGCCTAAAGTTTGGGTTACTTTTATATTGCTGAAAATTGGATCACAAGATCATTGTTTTAATGAGGCCATATACGTTTTACTGAGTATTTACTTGTATGGTTTTCGCGCTATGCATCAAGATGTAAACTTTTATTGTTAACTAAAGCACTCATATTTCACATGTCTGGTAATTGACTCGGAAAATCGCCAATTCTTCATACACCAGTTTTAGTACCATATTACTACAATGAAGTAAGGGATGCAATTACAGGTTAATGCTCCCTCATATCCTTGCATGTTTCGTATTTTCATGACAGTATTCGCAATTCGTAGTACTACTTGTATCCATAACCTTGATGAGTTTAGACAATTGTATCAAACTACAAATAAGGTTCATGATTTTGGAAGCTCTGCTTTATGGATTATGACCAATCAAACTCAGAACATCAAGTGAAGTGCATGATACAACCTCAATTATTCCTGACTTAATAGAAACTTTATACTCTTTGGTTTTGGTCCTTTTGGTTAGTTTTAAATCTTGTAAGCAAAGGGAAGTGTCACTTTAAGGATAAAGTCTTAGGACCCATGAAAAGGACATAAGCTGAAAGCAGTGTGACAATAACACAATTAGTTCATAAAGTTTGTCTTATATGTTGTTTTATTGAAACACAACTATATATAATATTACTACTAAAATTCATATTCTTTTGTCTTGCATACAAATGCCTTGAACTTATCCCAAACCTTCTTTAAGAGTGTTTGGATTGGTTGTTTCTTTTCAAAGAGCAAATATTCTAATTGTTGAAAATGAAATTGACAACAGATTGATAACCAAACAATTGAAGCAATTCAAGTTAACGATAGTAGTTAATTTCTGTAAATTATCCTCAAAAGCTTTGTTTATTAGCTAATCTAATTTCTTACACAACTTATTTTAGGAATCTCAAAAGAATTGAAGTGATGTTATAGTTGTAAAATGTCCTGATATATATATATGATGATAAAGTGCAGGTTGTTGTAAAAGGTAACATAAAAGTCAGTTTTTGAAAAACTAGTACACAAATATGAAAAAACTTCTAGTTTGTTATACTAAGACGTATGGGTACCGAAATTCAAATTTTTTCTAAGTTGGAGACGATGTGTGCTTATTTGGTATTACACATGTTTAATGACGTTTTTAAAACGCTGACGTGGAGGACACGATACTTGAATACTTAGATGAGTTGACCAAAAACCTAAATACGTGTTTTCTTAAATTAATATAATATAAATAAATGTCATGTGTCCCTCCGTATCAACGTTTTTAAACATGTACAACCAAATAAGCACACACCGTGTCTAACTTGAAATCCAAGAACATATATTGTATATAAATTAACAACTTGGGGTAACAAGAAAAGGACTAGACTGATACACCCATAAGGCCATAAGCACCGAAGGTGGCTGCAAATTGGACCACCTTTTGCCATATCGATCCCACTACACTTTATAAAACATTAATTAGTTGTCGATTATAATAACTATAACATAACATGTCTGGTTTTTTATAGAATTTGGACAAAGGAGAGGTGATCATTTCAAGTGGCACGATATCAGTGTTAGTGAGAAGCGGTTGCGTGACGATTGTACTCATTTTTATGCAATAGATTGAATTATTGGTTGTTGAACAAAAAAGAATCTGTTTCCATAATCATACGCATCATAGTTAAAACTTATACCGAAACTACACTTAAATAACATAAAAGTAACCAATTATAAAGATGGGTAAAGCGATGAGGTTTTTCTTGTTCATATTTTTCGGGACGTGCGAGTTTTCAACTCAGATGTACATGGTATAATTGAGGGTACCCTGTAACCGTTTTCGACCATTTTCCTGACCAAGTGGAATTCGAACCTGAAACCTCTCGTAAGAACATCATACCACCTTATCACTATGTCACCTTAGTGATGGTTATAAACTAATTAACCAATTGTATGAAACTAAAATTAATATCAGAATTTCCTGAAATCCTATAAAAATTTTCTATCTACAAAACAACCTAAAATAATGCAGTATATATAAAGTATTGCAATTATGGTTTTTGTTACGTTGTGATCGGAGACAGCCTCCGTTTTATGACTACCTGGTTTTTGTGTTTTGGTTTTTCTTTTAAGCAACCTTTTTGGAGTTGATTAATATTTAAGGTAATAAGATGGTTAAGATAATGGTTAGTGACATGCACAAGAAGACAAATAAACAAGCTTTGGTAGTCCAAACTGAAAATTTGGAATCCCGGGAAAAAAAACCCCACTATTCTCGTTTATATACTCATCGAGCTGAGTCGTCGGGTGAAAGAAATTTGAGTCATTGTATTTTATGTAACCTAATTACTCCTTTGTCTCAGCTAAAATATTTTTTTTACTATCGTATACGTTTTTAAAAATCTCCACTAATTATATTCTTCACCAATCAAATAACATTTATATCTATTAAAATATCTTTTGATTGATTTTAACGTTAAAGTAGACAATTATTTAAAACAACCTAAAATAAAAATATGGACACTTATAGTGGAACAAAGATATCTAATTATCTGGGTGTTTTTGATCGGTTCGAAAGTAATTTTGTGACATTTATCCATCAATAATAGTTTTCATTTATTTCAATTTCTTCATGGAAATTGAAATAAACGAGAGAGTCGCGTGGGGTATCGCTTCCATTATAAATAATTTATAGGTCGGAGTTTGAACAAGTTGTAACAAAAACAATATATTGATTTTAGAGATGAAATATCTTTCGACTTACACTAAAGCTTGTAGGTAATTTTAGTGTAATTGATATTTTAGTGTAATTGGGATTTATATAAGATGAAAAGGATTTGAGTTAAGTTATAATACGAGTTAGAAGATGCGGGATGCACGCTTGTCTAAACTAACTTGATCCTTTGATCCTAGGTACGATGAATGATAAAGATAGTGAATATAAAATCAAGAGGTGTGATTCTTGATTGTTGTTATAAAATGACAAAAATTATGTGGTCACTAAACTGTCACAATGGTTTAAAGGTCGTGGCTGTTAGCTTTAGTGACAGAAATACTTGTTGATGCATCGCTAATGAACATACACATGATCATTTGGTTTAGAGAGGATCAATATGAACAAATACAAAAACCGCTTTTATATTTTGTTTAATTTCTATGTCAAGATTTTGTGTATCTTTATCTTATTCCATTAAAAATTTCGTGAAACCATGCAGTAAAGGGTAGGGTCAAAATATTTTATTCAGAAAAGTGAATACACGATTCAAAGATTATTCAAAGAATATTCAAAATTATCATCACAATCTAATTCCCCAACAAAACTGATGCGGAGATCTAAACTGTTATGGCTATTCCGAAAATTTTACATCAAATTCTAACATATAGATTTTATTACAGTGATGCCATGGCTTTATATTATTATTAAGAAAAGAAAAGTTGAAAACTATAGTAGTAATACTTAACCAAAAGTACTCCGTAGTTTATGTACAAAAGAATAGATTTAAATGGAAAATAAAATGAAAATAAAGATAACTACATATTTAAATGGATTATATATTTTGTTTTAGTATCGACAACGAAGTAAAATACTAAACTAACCTCTAAAATTTTATGAGATGCTAAGTTATTAAAGTTTAGTGAAAGAATTACCTTTTCATCCCTCAATATATCATGATAGTATGCTATTCTAGTTTGTAAATTGACTATAAGAGATAATAACATGTTCACGTTCATTAATTGAGAAAATTAATTTGTTTGTGTACATTTATATTCTTTATTATCACGTTAAGTGTTAAATAACACAAACAAATATAATCGACTTACAAGGGCAAAGACATAAGACCATTTGGTATGCATGGGTTCTCGGGCATGCCGTGACATCACAACGGGACGACGGACAACAGCAAAAATGTGAAGCCCATTGCTTTTCTTTTTTTTTCAACTTTTTTCTTACTTTGTTGCCTAATAGGAAAAAGAAAGAAAGTAGGCAATCGTGACAGTTTGCACTGTTAGCAGCCGTAGGACGACATACAGACTGACGTGGTTTACTGTTGTCTCACGGCACGCTGTTACGGTTGCATTTGGTCTAAAGGAGTTTCATGCTGAATATATTAGAAATAGTTCTCTTTTCATATACATAAAAACAAATAATACATGAATTGACGATTGTACTTAATTTTATCTTTTAAAACGATATTTTTTTATCTAGATACCGTGAAGCTAATTACTTGGAATCATCCTACATCTTTTCTTATAATAAAAATTAATATTTCTCCTTCCATAATCTTGTTTTATTTTGTTGTTTTTTTTAAGTCTAAATAATATTAAAGTTGATAATATGATTAATGACACACATAAAATGACAATTTATTCAAACTTGGCGGATCCAAATTGATACTTGGGGAACTGGAGAAAACCCCACTTATAAATTAATTTTTAACTATATGTTGGGCACTTAAAACAAATTAAAATATAACTTTTAATTGTCATCGTCATGACAAACATAATTATCAATGTATTGGTTAACTAAACACTACGTACACTCCAAGCTTAATATTAATTTATAGTGGCAAAACTAATCACAAGTAAAATTCATTAAACAATAATGAATTACAAGAATGATTGAATATGAACAATGACTTTTAAATCCATTTTCAAATTTTTTTTAAAACGACAAACCTACTATCTAACGCACATATTATATACAATCACCACAAATATTTACAATTTACTGCCTAGAGTGAGCCTTGAACCCCCAACCTATTAATTGAAGGGTTTCTCTGATACCGCTAGGTGTCATTTGATAAATCTATTTACATTTTAAAATCAACAAATTTTAAAGCAAGGGTTGGTGTTAAGTTATTGATTCTACAGGGTCATTGTCAACTTCTGACTTGATTTAGTCACAGGTATTGGTTTGTTGCGTACAACTTATTATTCTAATATTAGGAATTTGTTGCAACTAATTAATCACCTAAACTATAATTAACAAAAATGATGAATTACATATAGAAAAAGATAAATGATGGATTTTAAAGCTTACTACTTAATACACATTTCTATAAAATAAAAATAAAAAAGATTTTTTTTTTGTTGTTTAAAGACTACATTTGCAATTTAAAAGTAAAAATGCAAATGGAAAAAATGTACATTATTTGCAATAGTCGTCCGACCTTGTAGAAACTAGACAGTAGTACGGTGAGCTTAAGCTATTGTACCAAGAGGAGATAGAGCTCATAGAGGGGAAAGGTTCGAAAGTCGAAACAAATAAAATTTTGGAGACACTACAACGTGTTTTGTTGGCTCTAAACCTCTACTAGTATCAGTTATTATTTTTCTAAATTACTTCTTTCAAGTTTTATGGAATCATCTTACTCATTGAGTCGTAGTTGATTTTGTGTGTATTTTGCTATATCGATTTTCATGCAATATAGTTTCGTATATTCAAAACCATGTTTTATCTCTTCTGAGATGGTACAAAATTTTAACCGTAACCGATACATTTAAAATGATAACCTTTAATATGACCGTAAATTTTTTAAGGGAAAATTGCTTCCTCTGTCATTCTTGTAGATCCACATCTGATCACTGTCACACGATAGTATTTGGACAATTTACTTTCTAAATTCATAAAATTGATACTGGGATGAGACAATCATTACTCTTAGAATTTTAGTAGATAAATTTAGCAAAAACAAACAGATTAAGTTATGTTTTGTGTGTTCAATTGATGACTAGATCCTTCTGATATATCTAGAAATATTATATCAGCTAGAAAACAGTTGGCCAAAATTAACATAATACTTTTCACGAACGGTGCAATGACTAATGAACAAACATGCTTCGTCTTTCTGTTATATTTGTTCATTTTGACGTGAAAAACAAGTAACAAGGTCGAAGTGTAATAAATTCGAAAAGGGTCGACCCTTGCCTCCTAGACCCCATAAGGGACGCTGCCACTTGCCCCCGCAAGTGGCGCAACACCCTTGACCCCTGATCATTACACTAAAAAGCATATAGGAAACTTAACTTTCTCTAAATATTCTCGTGGTCTAAGTTAGATTGAATGAGTAAACACTCTACACTTGATGACTCATTGTATAACTTAACTTGAAAACATAACAATAACTAAAAGTTTTGCTTTAGACCTATAGCATAACTAAAAAGTTAGTACACTTCATAGAAAAAAAATAGAATTGAATACACAAAATAGCCTTTAAGTCATAATTTGATACAATATTTATCGAACATAACTTTTACTGTTCAATTTGTAAAGATGGTGAGACTATTTTATTACAAAGGTTTTTCTAACGTGCCTCCGTGGTACACGTTAAGAAGCCTTTAACGAACCCATAATTTCTTTAAATATTAGAATTTGTAATTAATATATGTATAAAAAAGGTAATTATTAGATTGAATTAATAAGTATTAAATGCAAATTATAATATTTAAAAAAGTTTCGACTTCATTAAACACATATTATCGTGTGCCACAGGGTCACATGTTAGAAAAACCCTTATTACAATTTGATATCGGAGTGATATTTATTTTTACTACGCTACAATAAAGTGCAATCCTCTTTTAGCTTCAGGTCCGACCTTAACCCTGCCCAAAATAGGAAAAGTAAAGAAGACTTGTGCATGTATTTAGAACTTTTGTGGATAACATTGGTATTATTAGACAAAGTAACAAAATACATCAATGAGCAGTGACATAAAGTTTATCCCTTCACATGTTTATGAACTTACGTTAGATAAATTTATGTATGCATCCTAATGATTCCCTTTCTTTCATAGAATTAGATAATTTGGTATGAGATCCCTTTCTTTCGTAGAAGTAGGTAGTTTTGTAAGGGGTTCTTAGATGTGTAATTCTAACTATGTTGTCAGCCGAATAAAAATACTTATATTAGTTTATGAAATAATTTGGTATATATGCAAATTAAAAGTGAGTGTATCGTATGTAGTTAAATTCGGATATTGGAATGGTTTAAAAAGCTATGTATGGACGAAAACTTTATGTTTAATGATCAATTATTTTATCTGACAAGATAATAGAGGTACTTAACATGTTTACAGTCTTTACTTTAGAATTAGATGTTATAGTTTTTATTTATTGATTACAAATTTACTTTAAAATTATTTAATATCTATATAAGTAGTTTAATTTATATGACTTTTATACCATATCCAAATAAGAAATTTTCAAGATGATTTTAACAGTTTTTATACTCACTTTTCTCTATTATTTTCTGACACCCACACACACTTATATACTCATGATTAACTCATTTGATACAACATCTTATTAATCATGAATAATTTCTTACTATCCTTTTTATCAATATTATACTATAGATTACTCGTATATTAGAGTGAGGTATATTAAAATAAAAAAACAAGAAATGAAGTGAAATAAAGAGATGAGAGGTGACGTATATGTTAAAAACTTAAAATATAGAAAATAAAAAGAGAAAACAATGCGTAAAAATGATTGGACATGTACTATTTATTCAATAGTAGCATTTAAGCTACTTTCTCAAATATGAAGCTAAAAATTAAAAAAAAAATTGTGCATCATACCGTGTATCTCATGATCAAACTATTAATAATGTTATATATACTTTCTCATATTTACATTACATATCTGTCAATTCACTTAAGGTATTTGATTTAAATTTATCAAAACTATGTATGTTATTCACATTCAAAGTACATATTTATATGAAGTCTTCAATAGTTAAAAATGTTACTTTGTCCAATAACATTTGAATTGTCATTTTTAAAATAAATTTGTTTGCCGAGCTAATCATTATATAGGTACACCTTCTATGATACAATTGTGACTTAGTGACTCATTTACTTTAAGTTAATAGTGTAATATGGTGATCAACATGGTTGTCATTTTATTAATAAACTATAAATAATTATCAAATATTAATGACAGTTAGTGTTAAATAAAATAAATTTAAACTGTATTTTTTTTGTTATTTCGACTTAATCAATTAATTAAAAGATATCACATTAATTAGTTGGTTTATGTAAGATAGAGTATATGCAATTTATAAAACATATAATTTAAAAATTATAAATAAAATATAATAATCAATAATTTTTATTTTTGAATCGTAAAGTAAAACATTCTAAAAGTTTTAACTAAAATAATTTTGATGACTATTTATACGAATAAGATTTATAATTAAATTATTAAATTTAAACATCTAAATTGAATATTTTATAACTTTGTATAAAAAGAAAATATTTTTACTATTAATATAATAGTGTTTCACCATTCAACCTCCTAGTGAATATAGTAGTTAACAAGAAAATATTTTTATCATTCATATAATAGTGTTTCATCATTCAGTCTCCTGACCTCCTGTGAATATAGTTGACATGTAAGAGGAGATTTGTCATTACAAATAAAAATCAATCTTGTCTAGAAAATATACAAATTCTATGTAACGAAGGATCCATTTAATTTCCAAAACGAATGGCTCACTAATTTTACGTGTAATTAAGAAAATATAACTCTCATGCTAAAATCAAATTTTCTAAAAAAATATATATTACATTTTACTTTATAACATTAGGGTGTGTTTCGCATATAAAGTCGTGAGGATTATAGGTGTTTGAACTTTTAGTTTTAACAATCTCAATTTCTATAAACGAATAAATTTGTTTGGCAACAAAAATATAATAGGGTTTATTAAAAAAAATCTGAAAAAAAAATCAGTAGCCACAAACTTCAGCTTCAAAATCTAGCAACAATCTTCAGCTCGAGCAAGCTGATGCCGAACATTTATTTTGTAGACAAAAGAAATGCAGAACTTTCACGCACAAAAGGTTCCTTTTTATTTACATTTTGTAATTAGTGAGTATAATACATGTAGTTATCATCAATCAATAGCTAACAGCAACTAAATATTTAAATGGGTATGACGCAAAATCCACCGGCTGTGTTTGATAATGGAAACGCGCGGTTAGTTCGAGAAGAAGAATACATATATATTTAAAATATTTAATGAACGAAGCCCAATGCGATTCCTTAATGTATGTGATACTGGGTTTCAAACTTTGAATAAATCTCTGTCACACCTATATATAACTATGATTATAATTATAAATTATAATTAGTTAGTAGTAAAAGGGATTAGGAGAATCTCTCTCGTTCGCCCAAATCTTGATCCATTAACCACGTACTGAAAAAAAACCATAAATTAGAATTCACAAAATTAACACGTACTAGAGTCTGACTTATATCATATATATATTTTCTAATAGTAATAATAAATAATAAATAATATATCTTATGAAACTGGTATATATCTTTTCTTATGATTTTATAACTTGCCGTGAAGGGAAAAGTGCAATTGAAACATATATATATATATATATATATATATATATATATATATATATATATATATATATATATATATATATATATATATATATATATATATATATATATTTAATGCGTGGGTACAAAGTAGGTAAATAACATAAATATAATGTAAAAGATAGATAACTATAACATAGGTTCCAACACATGGGACACATTAGTTTAGACTATGATAAAATGGTTGAATTATATTATCTTTTTTAATTTCTTCTTGTTATTAATTTGCTTAAATTTGGATACGTTTCTAACCTTAAGAATGCATATTGATTTATTGACCTATTGTTTTTTGGCTTAATTTTGTTGAACTAAATAGTATTTTTCCTGTGGTGTATTTGGAATATACACTCGTTGTGATCTTGGTTCATGTAAACCCGTTGGTTCTCATGTTTTGCACCTTGCAGAAGGCGTGATGAAATGTGATGATAGGTATGCCTGTAATTATTCATTTTTCGTATATCAATAAAAAGGTTGCCTTTCTATAAAGATATCCAAAGTTCCATTAAAGTCATAAATGTAACATTGTGGTCCAAGACGACCATTTCAGACCCCTTCTTGTATTCTATGGATATTTATCATAACACATTTAATTAATTTCCTCCCAATGGAAGATGAGTTTGTAAGTTACACAACCAATTACATGTTTAGTTACATCATTATTCTTGAAAGAGTATACTTATAGTGCATGATTAACTAACATGCATGACACACTTACATTATTAAACTATAGCTCAAAGCCCCTAATTAACATCCGATTGCGCCAACTATATGTTAGTTAGTTAGTTGTCGTAAGATGATAGTTGTGCTAAGAGCATACAGATTAGTAATATTTTGTTTAGCGTTGAGTGCCTTTCCACTTTCCACCGACGTTGAAGGCATGTGTTCAAGCTCAAAGTTGAAACTTCAACGTTGAAAGGTGCAAGTGGGTCCGCTATTTCTTTTATAAGTATCATTCTTTCTTTGCAATGTTATTGGCCAAAAATATTATGTGAGTCGCTTTTAACACCGAATTGACCACTGATCGACTTCTTATGTTCTAAGATGGCTTTTTAGGCATCAAATCATGTTTATCTTGATATCGTGTTTTAAATTGGTTGTATGTTGTGTGTATTTCATGTTCGATGATATAATGTCTATTAAGAAGTTTAGTTTGTCAAAATGAGTGATGCACGCATATATCGTATGTACTATTTAGTGACATGGAAAATATGTAATTTTTGTCTCAATAATTAGCTCCACCTGTTTTTTTCATCAAGTTTATCGGAAAAAAAAAACAAAACAATTTTCCTTTCGTGTCCCATATATAAAACATTAATATTATTTATATTAATATAATATAATACATGCTATATCATAGTGCAAGTTAAAAGTGTCTATTTTGCTGAGACAGTGTAACAAACTTTATACTAACTTTTTAATGGACCGAAATTATCATTTTCACTGTTACAAAAGAGAAGAAAGAAGAAGGTATCAGAAAGTAAAGCAAGCTTTCATCTTATGTCCATGAAAATGAAAATGTTAGTTAGCCAGCATAAAAGCATGATGACACAACAAATATTTGTTATTTAATCAATCACAATCACATATTAGAGTCTTCATGATTCTATCAATTTAATAAACTAATTTTTTAATAATAAGAAACTAACCTAAGATATAAATTAAATCAGAGTGTCCCCTGGCCCGGAGGAACAAACATTTTCTAGTAACATACTAACATTAACATTAACATAAAATAAAAAAATTAAGTAATTTTGGCCATTTTAGATTAGATATTTTTGATCGATCAGTGAAATGATTTTCTGATAGGAAAGATACGTGTAATAAGTAAAAACTACGTAAAACGATCCGTATATTTACAGTAATTTTTATATTTTGAATGAATTTACATTTAGATAAAAATAGCAAATACTGATTTACATGTAAAAAAATTTAATGGTAAGATTCATGATAGAAATTCCTAAATAACAATCAGGGCATTTATTACATCATCTCATTTATAAAATATTTATGGTATCTTGTCAGATGGTCAAAATAATATATGAACTTCATTTACTCTGAACATTTAGTTCTATTAATCATCATGCAAGAAAAAAAAATATCCATCCACTCCCCACATCTATTATTTTACTACTTCACGTCTCAAAATAAATATCCACATTACTCTTTTTATATATCCCAAAGTAATTGTCTATTTACAAAAATTAACCATTAAAAATCATTAAACTTTCAATTTTACTCCCATTTATTATAAATTCAGTCAAACTTAATTTAAATATAAGAGCGAAACTGACTTTTAATCCACTTATTTTAATTGTCACAAAAATTATAGAAGAACAATTTTTATCAGACAAATGTAATAGTTCTTTTAATACCTTATATAAAAAAATATAACATACATCTTCCAATAATTCACCCATTTTATCATTTGATTTTTCAAATATTTAAATTATTAATTTTTGAACAAAAGATTTTTTTAATTAATAAATAAAGTAGTCTGCATTATTATGCACTTTTTAATTTTAATCCAATATAAAAAATAATAATCAAAGTGAGTGTTTCAATTTTGAAAAAAGAAAGAAAAAGACAATATAAAACCATTTTCATCCATATCACACCAAACATTGTTCACAGCTCACACACACTCACTCACTCACTCTCTCTATCTACTCCTATACCAAACCCCCCATTTTCTTCCTCAAAAAACCACTGTGTTTATGTCTGTGTGAAAATACCACCAAAAATGAAGTTCATCTTCCTCCTTCTGTTACTGCTACCACTCATTACAACTAACACCTTCACTGCTGCCAAATCAAACCATGTAATACCAGAGTACAAAGCCTTACTCTCCCTCAAATCATCCATCACCGACGATCCCCAATCATCACTTGCCACCTGGAACATTTCTACCTCTCACTGCACATGGTCCGGCGTCACGTGCGACTCTAGACGTCACGTGATAGCTCTCGACATTTCTGCCCTTAATCTCACCGGAACTCTCTCTTCCGACATTGCTCACCTCCGTAACCTAATTAATTTCACCATCGCCGCTAACAACATCGCCGGCCGTATCCCGCCGGAAATCTCTTCAATCTCCGGCCTCCGGTCACTCAACCTCTCAAACAACATTTTCAATGAAACGTTTCCGCCAGAGCTTTCTAGCCTCAAGTCTTTACAAATACTTGATTTATACAACAACAATATGACCGGAGACCTACCGGTCGCCGTCGCCGAAATGACTGCCCTCCGTCACCTTCACCTTGGCGGTAACTACTTTTCCGGCATTATTCCGCCGGAGTACGGTCGCCTTCCGGTCCTCGAATACCTCGCCGTCTCCGGTAATGAACTCACGGGATCTATCCCGCCGGAAATAGGAAACCTATCAACCTTACAACAGCTTTACCTCGGTTACTACAACGGTTACACTGGCGGCATTCCGCCGGAGATCGGAAACTTATCGAACCTTATCCGTTTCGACGCCGCGAACTGCGGTCTCTCCGGCGAAGTTCCGGCAGAAATCGGAAAACTTCAAAACCTAGACACTTTATTCCTACAAGTAAATGGACTCACCGGATCTCTAACAACCGAGCTCGGAAGCTTAAAAAGTTTAAAATCAATGGACCTTTCAAACAATATATTCACCGGTGAGATTCCTGATTCATTTAAAAACCTCAACAACCTCACTTTACTCAACCTGTTTCGTAACAAACTCCATGGTTCTATACCGGATTTCATTGGTGAATTACCGGAATTAGAAGTCCTACAGCTTTGGGAAAACAATTTCACGGGCAGCATTCCACAAGGTCTCGGGCAGAACGGGAAGTTACAGTTACTCGATCTATCTTCTAATAAATTAACCGGTTCTCTTCCAGCTAATTTATGCACAGGAAACAAACTCGAAACGATTATCGCGTTAGGTAACTTTTTATTCGGTCCAATTCCTGAGTCGTTAGGTCAATGCCAGTCGTTAACACGAATCCGAATGGGGGAGAATTTCTTAAATGGTTCGATTCCGAAAGGGCTTTTTAGTTTGCCTAATTTATCACAGGTTGAGCTTCAGAACAATCTATTATCTGGTGAGTTTCCTGTGACCGATTCTGTTTCAGCCAGTCTCGGTCAGGTTAGTTTGTCTAATAATCGATTAACTGGCCCATTACCAGCTAGCATTAGTAATTTTTCTGGTGTGCAAAAGCTTTTACTTGACGGTAATAAATTTAGTGGTAGTATTCCTGGTGAAATTGGGAAGTTACAGCAGTTATCGAAAATTGATTTCAGTCATAACAGTTTATCAGGGGAGATTGCCCCTGAGATCAGTCAATGTAAACTGTTGACTTATGTTGATCTTAGTAGGAACCAGCTTGCTGGTGAGATTCCTACTGAGATTACAGGAATGCATATTTTGAATTACTTGAATTTGTCGCGTAACCATTTGGTAGGAAGTATTCCTACGTCTATTGCGTCGATGCAAAGTTTGACTTCGGTTGATTTTTCATATAATAATCTTTCGGGTTTGGTACCTGGTACGGGTCAGTTTAGTTACTTCAATTACACTTCGTTCTTGGGCAATGCGGATCTTTGTGGACCGTATTTAGGACCGTGTAAAGAAGGTGCTGCTAATGGTACTCATCAACCACATTCTAAAGGACTTTCTGCTTCTGTGAAGCTTTTGCTTGTTATTGGTTTGCTTCTTTGTTCAATTGCTTTTGCTGTTGCTGCAATCATTAAAGCTCGATCGATTAAGAAAGCAACCAAAGAAAGAGCGTGGAAGCTTACCGCTTTTCAGCGGTTGGATTTCACTTGTGATGATGTTCTTGATAGTTTGAAGGAAGATAATATTATAGGAAAAGGTGGAGCTGGGATTGTTTACAAAGGTGTGATGCCAAACAATGAGCTTGTTGCGGTTAAGAGATTGCCGGCTATAACTCGTGGTTCATCACATGATCATGGATTCAATGCTGAAATTCAGACTCTAGGGAGGATTAGGCATAGACATATTGTGAGATTGTTAGGGTTCTGTTCAAACCATGAGACGAATTTGTTGGTGTACGAGTATATGCCTAATGGGAGTTTAGGGGAAATGCTTCATGGAAAGAAAGGAGGTCATTTGCATTGGGATACAAGGTATAAGATTGCTGTTGAAGCTGCCAAGGGACTTTGCTATTTACATCATGATTGCTCACCATTGATCCTTCACCGTGATGTGAAATCAAACAACATCCTTTTGGATTCCGGTTTTGAAGCTCATGTTGCCGATTTTGGGCTCGCTAAGTTCTTGCAGGATTCGGGTACATCAGAATGCATGTCTGCCATTGCTGGTTCTTACGGCTACATAGCCCCAGGTATATATTTGTTCTCATGATCATAGCTCAACTTTTTTTTTCAGTTTTGGTGGTAACATTTGATTATTGAATATTAATCTCTGTAATTTCTTTTGATTGTAGAATATGCATACACACTCAAGGTTGACGAAAAGAGTGATGTGTATAGCTTTGGTGTGGTTTTGTTGGAATTAGTAACGGGGAGGAAACCAGTTGGAGAATTCGGAGACGGGGTGGACATTGTGCAATGGGTTAGAAAGATGACAGATGGTAACAAGGAAGGTGTTCTTCAAATTCTGGATTCAAGACTCTCGACTGTTCCAATCCATGAGGTAATGCACTTGTTTTATGTTGGAATGTTGTGCGTTGAAGAACAAGCGGTTGAGCGCCCTACCATGAGAGAAGTTGTTCAAATGTTAACTGAGCTTCCAAAGCCACCAAACTCTGCTACCACAACCCCCAGTACCACCACCACCACTGATTTACCTCCAGCGTCACCCACCGAAGAATCACCGACGAGAGGTGGCAAAGAAAATCAAGAACAAAACCAGCCACCTGATCTTCTAAGCATATGAAAACAAGACTATGTTTTAAAAGTTGTTTGATTTGGTTATTTGGGCTTTGGGGTTAGTTTCTTTCTTATTTATTTTTAGTTTTGATTAGTAGTTCTCTCTTTCTTTCTTTCTTTTTTTCCTTTTTCTTTTTTAAATCAAGGGGAAGGTTTTATCTAAAGTATGAACTTTAATTGTTATGGTATGTTTAGAAAGTAATTTGTGTATAGTAAGATTGGTTGGGTGATTTCGGTTTATGGTAACTGCTGCTGCTGTTGTACTTTCTCTTTATATGTTTCTTTTTACGGAAATTTTAGAAACATGTAAATGTCATGGTATGGTAGAACAACTCATCATTTTGTTGTGGTCCTATTTCCATTGCTATTTACTGTATGATTTTTCATTTACAATTTACAATTAACTTAAAGTAACTACAGTTTTATGCACATCACCCCACCACCTAAAACTCTTTTTGAAAAATGATATGTACGTAGGCACTTGCAGTGATATCCAAATAAAATAAAATAAAAAAGTCATTTTAGGTAACAGTTTTCTTAATTTTTGGCAGAAAATATATATGTTTTGTTCTAAAATAAAATAAATAAAGGTCTCAATTAAGTATGTTGTTTGACATTGTTGTGATCTTGGTTTTTGATGCAGCTTTAAAGGCCCATTGTTATTTATTAATTGTTCTGGTTTTCTTTATGTCCGTATTGATGTCCTTATTCCGCTCTCTTTCTGCACTAACAAATGACTTTTTATAGAACCTTATTACAGTATAAAAATATAGAGAAAAGAGTCGGGTTTCAAATACCGAGAAATATAAAGTAATGGTATTTGTGGAGTTGGGTCTCAGCAGTAGATACTATCCAGTTATCAAGTCAAATAAATGGCGTTAAAAGCAGTAATAAACAAATGAATCTTCATTAAAAACCCCATTTTTGATACTCATCGCATGCTCATGTCACATGTCTATCATCATCTACAACTTTTTTTTAATATAATAACAATAAAAGTTTTAATTAACTAAAGTATATATATATATATATATATAAAAACTATAAAAAGCTCCTCAAACTATAGATACAAATTAAGGCAAATAACTTGGGGAATATATCATTTACACCTCCTAACTTTCATTTATTTATTTATTTTGACGAAAAAATAAAACGTACTTATATAATAATAAGTGGAATCTCCAAAAAAGTTGAAGAAAGAACATAATAAAGAACGGGAAAAGAAAAAACTGTTCCCCGCGAAAGTTATAAAATGAGAATGTAAGTTCCTTTTATTACTAGAATCCACTACGACTACATGATTGAATTTATTTAAAACCCAAAGAGGAAAACAAAATGGAGATGTAAAGATTGATTCAATTTTTTAAAATTATTTTTGGTACAAAAGAAAGTTTTGGGATTCAATGTCTAATATTTTGTTTTTGTATGCACTCTTTGTAGTTTATTTTTATTTATTTATTTGTTTAAATTAAAGTGTAGCCTTATTTAACACAATAGGTCTTGTGAAAAGGAGATTGTGTTAGTCCTTAAATATGTTGTAAAACATATTCTTTAATGCAAATTCATTTAAAAACAATATAAAGGAGAGTATTAAGGGTGGTGTTTCATCTATCTATACACTATCAAGTTAACATTTGTTGACAGTTTTACCCTTCACTGAAATTAATGATCAATATAATAGATAAGGTTAAAAAGTATGATTACAAATTGCAATTCATAAAGTAAACATGTTTCATACTCCGTAATACTTGTGCTTTACCATTAGCATATTGAATAATAACTAGAGCTATTAGTTATATTTTTATATATGTTTTTATTTAATCATGCCCCTTATACCTTTGACCTTTCTTGTATCTTATTCTGATCTAACACACATACCACTGTTAGTCATTAGTCGGTAATAATAAAGCAAGTAAAAGCAGTAATTATTTTATTCATTTTCACATCACTATAGTTATTTTATTTCATTTTAAATGATTTTGGATCGAATATGTATAAATTATTCTCCTTATCTATGTTTAAAGTGATCCCACGATGTTGACTTTTGCCATCACATGTCACTATGTCAGTATCAGCTCGTACAACTATTACAGCTGATAGTACAATACGTTGCTCCACAGTACGCTTATGAATCTTTTTTATCGACTTGTCAGCTTTTTTAAAAATTGGTTAAAACTAACGGACCTCCGTCATCAGTGACACTGTCACTTTAATTTGTAGGGACAAAAAGAAAAAAAAACCAACGCTTCGTCGGATATCCGACGAATACAACCGACGGAGACCAAGCGACGGGCGGTAACATTGGTATCGGTTGGACCGACGCCGGTCGGTTCCAAACCGACAGAACCAATGGGACATACCTTATTACATCGGAAATTAAATATCTCACATTGTTTTTTTTCTTGTTTTGTTTTTCCGGAAATTAAAATTGTATTAGTTAAGGATCTAAATAAGATTTGAAATTACAAATGAGACTTGAAATAAAATAAGTATTTGAAAGATATTACAAAAACTTAACACTTAACTTGATCTTTGTCCCTTGATATTGAACAAGAAATTATATGCCCCTCACGAAAGTCAGAGGATAAATACATAATAATTAAATTTGTTATAAATAGATCAAATGTATTTTAGAAAAAGATGTATATTAATTACGTACATGTATTAGCTGTTTCAAATAGAATTGTACTCTACATGTGAATAATTTCATGAAATTAAATATTTGATAGTTCATTAGGCACTTTTATGTATTGTCACACGGGCCATTGAATTTGTATTTATTTTTTAAAAATATTCATAACTAAAATAAATGGAAAACGTTTATGCCTTCGACGTAGTTGACAAAGAGAAACGATCAATGTTGATGAAACAATAGTGGATGAAGAGAATGTGAGCCCGATCTTTTATTTTTTTATATCTTTTTATTGGTTAAATATTTATTCGTGAGTTACTTTTCACAATTTGTTCCACACTAAATCACTATATATAAAAATGGTTTGAAGTATTGAACTTAGTGTTAGAGTTCACACTCACTAACAAACTGGACTGGTTCAGGTACTCTTGAGTATAAAAGTAAGTTATTAAGGTAAACACATATTAATTTAAATACACAATGAACTTTGAAAGTGAAATATCAACGTAAAGAGAGATTACATTATCA
This sequence comes from Gnaphalium uliginosum, assembly GCA_963930675.1. NCBI lineage: Eukaryota > Viridiplantae > Streptophyta > Magnoliopsida > Asterales > Asteraceae > Gnaphalium > Gnaphalium uliginosum. The sequence continues at coordinate 12,590,702 of OZ005685.1, read as the reverse complement.
ATTAAACTAATAACAAATTATAATATAATACTAACTACTAACTTATAGATCTTTTAGGACACATGTACCATTGATTTGTAATTTGAATATAAAACAATACTCGGTGAATCTTTTATCACTCGTAATATCGTATTCATAATGCAACTTTTATATTACTTTAGCAAGCATAACTATATTAGTATTATGTTTGTAAAAGAGAGTTTTAAAGTGTTTTGTAAAGATTTATTAATTTGTTATCATGATTTACGAATAATATTTAATATGATTTTGCCATTGATTATCGTTAATAGGGTGTTTAATATTTGCTTTAACTGAATAACTCAACCGATCCATATATTGTTTAGATATTTTGGATTAGGTTATTTGGATTTGGTTATTTGGATTTGGTTTGGGTTTTTGATTGATACCAGATAAGGAATCAGTTTAACGGTTCGGTTTTGGTTTAAATATTTTCAATTAGGGACCACTCGAAAAATCAAATAAGCATCAATTTTTAATAATACTTATCTTTGATAATTCAATTTCGATAGCTGACGTACAACTCTAATTACTCATATAACTCAATTACCTAAAATAAAATCCATTTATCCAAATGACCCCATATGAACAATTAAATTGCTTTTACTTAGTATTTGGGCAATTCAATTATCTTAATAATCTAAATCATATTTTAAGACTTTTATCTGGCTAAATTGAAACCCAGCCGAATAACCCAAACTCTTATTTGGTTGGTTTGGATTAGGTGACATATAATTTAAATTGAGTCTCAAGTGGATTAAGAGTTGACCAAAAGCTGAATAAACCAAATCAGATAATTCTATTAACCCGAAACACGATCGATTAAACATCCTTAGTCGTTGGGATAACCGTATGCCTATTTTCGATGGATAATATCACTAATTTTAACAAAAATAAAATAATTAATTAGTAATTATCAATTTGATTATGAAAAATATATATATTAAAGATATTATATCTATCCAATACATTAAATAAGGATAATTAACCGGTTATTATGCTTACACGTCACTAATTATCCCATTTTCGCGCCAAATTCTTATCCACAATTAATTTTCACTGATTAAAAAAAATTAAATAATATAGAACTGTTTCAAATCCTTCGTAACAGTTACCATATTTTTTCTTAATTAATATAAAATAAATTATTTCCTCCTTTAAAGACAGGCTGAAAACCATGATCCATTCATTAATTTGGTGTTACTTTTATGAATACGACACTATGTTCATTTGATTTCACTTGTAGATTTGAATTTATTTTTCTTTATTTCATTATTTCATAATCAAATATCAGATATTATCTTTTTCACTGTAATTTAATCTTCTTCTATTGTTGAATTTTGAAAACCACAAAGTTATTTACATTTTGTCATCACTTGTGTTACATAAATCGATTTATTTATGTCTTCGTACTCTAAATAATTCTACATAATCTCCACAAATCAACAACTTTGATATATGTAATAATTTTTTCTTGATCATCTCCGTTACTTCTATTTCATAACTAAATACTTAATTCAAATTGTTCGGGATGTAACTTAATTTTAATTGTTAGTCAATTTTTAACATTATTGGTGTTAATTTGTTTATCATATTAGTACAAACTGTGCAACGCACGGGTATTAATCTAGTTATGAAATATTAAAGACTTGAATATCGATTCATTACTTTCACTAAATTTAAAAATGTTTATGGTTTCAAAATGTATTAAGTGTTACACCTTTTACAGTTAGTTATGGCGAACTTTAAAATTTTATATTGTGGTTATTTAAGTTCTAAAAAACGTATATTGAATACATTATGGGCATATTTTGCTACATAAATTAAACATGTTTTAGTAAGTTTTATACATACAATAAGAAGTTAAGTATATATAAATAGATGTTTTTAGAATTTAAATATATACGATAGACATGAAATAGTATAAGTGTATATTTTAATACATTTTGAACAAGAAACCCATATATATATATATGTTATTATTATTATTATTATTATTATTATTATTATTATTATTATTATTATTATTATTATTATTGTGTTATTATTATTATTATTATTATTATTATTATTATTATTATTATTACTACTGATATTTATACATCTACACTAATACAGTACTTCAAATTTACCTGCTTATCCATAAGATTGGTTGTACCGTCTTAAGTTCTTTTTCATACCTTATATTTTTTATTGTAAATTAATAATTGTTAATAAATTTATAACATTAAACTTTTATTTAGAAGTTGTTAGGTTCCCTTGTTGTAGGATCTCGACTTGTTGTTTGACTCATTTGAAAGGCGGAAACAATCAATCAAGCAATCGAAACGTAAACACAAACACAACGATTTTATAATCTTTTCGTATATATTAACACTTGAAGAATAAAGATTACAAATCACAAACTCTCCTCTTCTCACACTCTCTGCCGTATCTCTATCGAAGTCTAGGGTTTTATCAACCCAAAAATGAAATTCTAACTCGATATATATACTAACTCTACTGGACCCTGCGACACAAGCCCTATGTCGCAGGCCCAGCCCACTGCGACACTTCCCTTTGTGTCGCTATAGCGACACAGGCTCTGTGTCGCACGAACAGTATTATTTGTATATTCTATACTTACATTTCGTTTACAGACTCGAACATACAAACTAAACACTTCACATACTTAGACTAATTGACTTTGACGATATAAATGTTTGACCAAATGACTGACACACATTATGCACCAACAACCTCCCCCATGTCATTAGCTTGGTCAAATAATCTTCAATTAGACTTCAGCAACAAACTCCCCCATTGAGAAAGTTTGGTCTTAGAACTCTTGATGTTCAGTTTCATGTGACTAACATCCAATTAGATCTTCAACTTCAGTGACCATCATCTCTTTCATCAATAGCTTCTCCAATAGTATTTATCTTCAAAGTCTTTGGAGAACTCTTATCAATTCTTTTCTTTTGAATATGAGCATGATATGTAACTTGAATAAAATAACTCAGAAATAAAATATTTTTATAATTTTCTTTATAAGACAGAATTAAAATACTGAAAGCAATAAATAAACAATCTTTGTGGGGACAGAATTGTTTTGGTCTGGTTAGGGATCATATCAGGATAACATGCAATTATTAGGAAATAGTAAGTGTTATTTCGATTATCGGTATATTTGTCCACTTGTAAGTGAAATTTACATGACATATTTAAAGTAGTTTTGCCAAAAATTAGTTCCAAATGATTATCGATATTGTTGTCCACTTAAACATTTCATACTTAAATTAAGGAACTTTTAACAGTCCTTTGATCTTATTATGAGTATGCATATTATTCGATATAAAACGTATTTAAGATATACATTTGAAATTAAAACATGTTAGTATTTTCAATGTAAAAAGTAATAACATAGTAATATCTTTAGAACCAAGCTTAGAGGTGACAGGTCTGTACAACGTACAACAGAGTCACATAAACATTGATTCGGGTTGAACAAACACCAGTCTGAACAATTAAACTAGAGGGTACTGGTCTGTACTTTCGTACAACAGAGTACCATAGTCTAACACAAACTAGTACTAGGTAATCTATTTATTGATTTTCTTGCATATTTATACAATACTATAAGTTTGCAAGATTACCACGGGTACGTAATATTTGTCCGTAACCTAACACAGACTACGTACCTATGTCCTTTTTTAAAAAATATATCAGTTGAAACCAGGTCTGTATTTTCATACAACGAAGGAGACAACCAATATATTTCCTCAGATAAAACCACATCAATATTCTAAACATAGATCATAACATGTTAAGCATCCAAATATTAAGACTACGAGTCAAAAGTTCAGACTTAATATCCTATTTCAACTTAATGTCATACATAAAAATATCTTTTATGTAAAATAATATGCAAGTTTGACATTATGCTTCTTAAAAATTTAAGTATGAATGCCTACCGATACATCATGTAAGGAAGCTAATGTTTAGAAAAACTGTTTTAACTATGCCAGATAAATTTACTGACACATCAAACATAAAACTTAAAGATTCCATTTTGTACATGTTCCCTAATGTACTATCATTTTCCAAGTTGTTTACAAATACAATTCAACGTCCATTTTTAGAAATGTTGCAACCTCGCATTTCTTTGATACTAATAAGTATAAAGAGTGGCTGTTGCGTTTTTCAAGAATTTGTCTGTTCATGTTTTGCTGACTTTTTAATTCAAAATTTTAAAATTACTCCCCGTGAACAGCAAATTCTTTACTCAAAAATAAACAAATAAATAATCACTAAAGAGAAACAGATGTGGCAACTTTACTTATCTTAATGTGCATTAATTAGAACACAAGAATTTGCCGTTGTCATTTTAAACAAAGAATGTTTAAAGAAACATTTCAAGTCACATATCAAATCAAATACAAATTCTTTTAGCACTTTTAATCACATCGTACCACTTCAGAAATTTTATCTATTCACTCAAACATCATCACCACACATGACCACCTTGAAATCAACCTTCTTCGTCACATCGTTGCAGTCACTAAAAGGATTAGTTATCCAAAACCTGACTGCATCACCACAAACAAACATTAGTACTTATGAGACACCAAGCCTTGATAGACTTGGGTTATCCACTATCATCTATAACCATCACATCAATGAGTTTATGATATTTTAAAAACTCAATTAATTTCATTGATGTGTCGTTTGTGGATTTAGGTTTCCAAACCTGGTTAGCTTCAGATGATTTGTTTTCAACAATATTCTGCTTTTGCACTTGAGGTCTACTAGGCACACCTTTGTTTACTCTAGCCATAGGTTTTGGAGAGTTGGATGCACAACTAGATATAAGTGAATACGAACCACGCCTTGAAAAGGATTTTTGAAAAGAATTTCTAAATAATGAAGTTCTTGGCATCCCTCTACCAAACCTATCTAGGGATAATAACCGACAATCCCTAATGATGTGGCCCTGTTGACCACACCGAAAACACGACCGCCTTTTCACATACGGCCTTTTCCAGTGACTCTCCTTAAATTGTTTCGATGGAGGATTTACTGAGGGAGACTTAGAGGTTGAGGCATTTACAGAACATGAACACTTATGCGTACATGTTGATATAAAAGCCTCTAAAGTTGAACAGGTAAATGTTGAAGGTTGTTCTTTAACAGATTTATTGATTATTTTCTCGTTCTTCATATTACTCACAGATGATTGTGAATTATGTGAAGATTTTCCTTTTGAATCCTTCTTTGAGATTTTAACAAATTCGGATTCATTTACAACCTTATTTTTGCCCTTGTTATTTAAAACTTGTTCAATTTCATTAGTAAGTATATGATTTTTGGGCTTAACATTAACCTTTTCAACTTTGACCTCAGACTCTTCAGCAGTGGCGGATCTTGAACAAAATTTTCAGGGGGGCCAATAATATGTTGAATAAAATGTTATTTTATATTGTTCGATTATGTATAAAACTTTACAATTAACATATAATATCCAGTGAGATATTAGATCACTTGTTGTAAGCTTTCACTCGATAGAAAGTCTAAAAATTCATAGATAATTTTACCGAGATATTCAATCGAGAATAAAGATTAGCAATCAATATCTATATAAAAAAAATAATTTATGATATATTTGATAATATATTACATAAAAAAGATATTCAATTTAATTTTTAAACATACCATTAGTCTTACTATTTACATCAGAGTTAATTATGTCTCAAAAATTATTACAGTATTCATTATCATAATTATAATTATAATTAGTAATAATATTGTAAAAACAGTTTACAGAACTAAAATAAAAAGTAGATATGACACAAGAAATTGAACCCTCGCCCATTTTCAAATTGCTAGACTTGAAATATCGTTCCCAAACCACTCAGCCAACTTCACATTTGTGTATGTATGTCTAAAATATAATTCATAATAACTTGACCTTTGGGGGGGGGCACTTAAGTCCTCTCATTTCAACAATCTCATTACACAGGAGATACAAATTTAGCCTTGACAAATTCAGGCCTTTTAACAGTCGGTATTGTATCAAACACTAACTCAGCCACAGACTTTGTATCTACCTTTGAAAAGGTAGGTACAAAGTCTTTTGCTGCATCCTTTGAAGGCATTGACAGATAGTCAGAAGGAGGTGGTACATAGTGGTAACCAAGACCAGCCTTACTCTTCGTATCTGACCTTTGCGATTGAAGGATCTCGTCAAAGACCAGTGAGAATGTTGAAAAATTAGACAGCTTTCTTTTTAATTCAATTACTTCGGTCTGTGAGTCAGCAAGTTCCTTTTTCATAATCTTTTTCATATTCATATAACTGTCCATTGAGTCTTGCTGACTAAAATTTTTGGCCTTAAATACTTTTCTTTCTTCGAAAGCAGCATTTAGTTTTTTTTTATCAAAAGCCATCTCATTTTCTTTTAAAATTTTTTTGTCTTATGAAGTTGTTCTAACTCAAACTTAAGGCATTCATTATTCTCATTGTACCTGTTAACTTTGTTAGTTAGTTTGATACATGACACACATGATAATGGTTCTTCAATAGTTACCTCAGGTTTACTCGAGATGTGAGCCATGAGAGCTTTATTAAAACTCAGATCAGCATGTGCACTCCAATCATAAGCTTCTTCATTCAACATTAGAATGACGTTTGAAGCGGTAGTAACTGGTTGCTTAGAAGGAGAAGGCTTTGTGAATCCAGATGGGGGCTGTTTGGCCTTCTCACATTCTTTAGCAAAATGCTCAAGATTCTGACAGTTGTAGTATCGCACTTTGCTTTTGTCGAAACCCAAACCTACATCAGTTTCATCTTCCAGGTTCTTTCTCCCAGTTTTCTGCAAATACCTTTTGGCTCTTCTAGTTAACATAGCCATATTCCACCTGATATCCATTCTTTTCAGATCATCAGGGTCGATCTGTTCAAAATCCCTTTCAGTGAGATCAATGGTACTGGTCTTCTTTGATAAGAAAATGTCATAAGCGCTGAGAAAAGCTTGGAAGGCAGCTGCATTTTCTTCAGTAGCCGGTGTCGGTGGTGTATTGGAAGAACAATATGCTCTTCCCTGTGATGAAGCACCTGTCGTAGAACTAGATGCTGAAGTAACACCGGACAAGAAAGTCACCCCACCAGTGCTCTCATCAGTAGGAGATTGAGCCCCATACAAGCTAGGCTCTTGAACATAGGCACTTGACTTAGTTTCTTTTCGTTGCATGTCAAGTGCATAAGCTTGCAGTCTCCCAATGAGATCTTCTAATGACAATGCCATAACCTCCTCTTGTTGTTCCATCATCATGACACGTTGATCCCGTTTCTTAGGTAAAGCACCTAAGAGTTTCTTATTCACATCCTCTGTAACTAGGATAACTCCACATTCAGATAACTCATTAACCAACCTTGAGTATCTATTAAACAGTTGAGTAACTGATTCATTTGGCAATATATCAAACAACTCAAACTGTTTCTTCACGAAGTCCAGTTTACTCTTTTTATATTTTTCGTTTCCCCCACAACGCTTTTCAATGGCTTGCCAAAGATCGTAAGCAGTGTCATTATGTTTAAACAATCTCATTACGTCAGTAGCTAAACTCATTGTTAAAGAGGAGTGAGTTTTTCGTTCTAAATCCCATAACTTCTTCTCTTCCAGAGTCATAGACCTAACGGATTTTTGTGGAGCAACTCCTGGGAAATTTCCATCAGCGAGAGGATGAACATATCGTTCAAGCAAGGGAATCATCATATCAGGATCATTATAGGAGATGAAGCCCTCAAATCGTATTCTCCAATCAACATAATTAGTATTGGCAGTGAATAATGGAGGTTTATTAGTACTACCGATCTCATTGTTATGTTTTAATAATTGATTAAAGCTTTGAAGAGACATTTTTAAACCATAAATTTACCAAATCACAAAAACCCAGATGTTGAATGACTAGTTTTCAAATTTAGCCTTTTTGACTTTTCCCTCCAAAATTTGATTCGAAAATATCGAAAATTGCCCGAGCAAAATGATACTTTTAAAAAAAAAAATCAAAATTAAGAACTTTTAAGCTTAAAAACAAATTTGGTAATGCGAAAAATTTCCCGCCAAAAGACCTTTTTTTTTTTATACAGCGACACTAAGTTAGTGTCGCAGGCTGTCTCGCAGTCTATTGTCTCAGTTCAAATTAACATCAAAACCCTAGTAGCGACACAAAAGTAAGTGTCGCGGCCAACAGCTCAAAAAACCCTAAAAATCGAATATTTTCGAAACCATAACGAATTTCGAACGATAATCGACGAACACACCCAGAAATATACTTTCAGAATCCAAATAGTCAACTGATTGAACCCAAAACCTTGATCAAACCGCCAAAAACACCACGAATCAAACTGAAAACATTTCAATTAACGATCAAATCTTCAAACAAACGCTCGAAAGCTCTGATACCACTTGTTAGGTTCCCTTGTTCTAGGATCTCGACTTGTCGTTTGACTAAATTGAAAGGCGGAAACAATCAATCAAGCAATCGAAACTTAAACAACACAACGATTTTATAATCTTTTCGTATATATTAATACTTGAAGAATAAAGATTACAAATCACAAACTCTCCTCTTCTCACACTCTCTGCCGTATCTCTATTGAAGTCTAGGGTTTTAACAACCAAAAACGAAATTCTAACTCAATATATATACTAACTCTACTGGATCCTGCGACACAAGCCCTATGTCGCAGGCCGAGGCCCATCCCACTGCGACACTTTCCTTTGTGTTGCTATAGCGACACAAACTCTGTGTCGCACGAACAGTATATTTTGTATATTCTATACTTACATTTCGTTTATAGACTCGAACATACAAACTCAACACTTCACATACTTAGACTAATTGACTTTGACAATATAAATGTTTGACCAAATGACTGACACACATTATGCACCAACAGAAGTATTAATGCGGTTGATTTTAGATAGTTGTTAGATTAAATAGTTTTGTAATAAATGTTTGATATTTCTGAGAACTTCTTTGAGGAGTATTATTATTCTGCTAACATATTTTTATTTTAGATAATTGTTTTATGTTATAATGTATTTCATTATAACAATTAGCATGTTGATATAATTTCTAATTGATTAATAATACATATCCATGTATTCTAAATAATTTTTTTTAATAATACATGTTTATATTACAAATACATAGAGAACGTCCGAAATATTTTATTATTGTATTCTTTATATATTTTCGTATTAGTTACAAATACAACACAATTTTTATAAACTTTTAAATAACGAAAAAGATAAGTAAATAGAGGATCTAATTGCTTAATTGGATCTTAATTTTAAATGATGACATCATAAATGTGAATTAATCATATAATATATTTAAGATAAGTTTACCTATAATTGTATCATTCCGTTTTCTAAACCTTTGTTAAATACTATTTCTTCTTATTATTTTATTTTAATTTCTATAGTATTTATAGTTGTATTTACTTTTCTTTTTATATTATCTATACGACTCATTTCGTACTCTTTTTTTTGTCTTGTATACGTTGAATTTGACAATAAACTAAAACGATAAAACCTGTTACTTTGTCTCGTGTTTGATAGAAATCTTTTATATTATTACCACAAAATTTAGAGTTTTGTTATAGATCCATTATGGTAAAAAATTTTATTTTATTTTTACAAATTTTATATGTCAACATCATTTTTTTAGTAAACATTTTTTTAATAAACATTTTTTTAATGTAATGAAGTTATACAATTTTGGGTTAATTGAAGTTTAAATATAGCTTTTTGTATATTTTTCTAAACACATCACATGAAGCATAGCAATCTTTGTCACAATAAAGATCGTCAACGGGAAGCTCTGAGACAGATTCAAATTGTTGTTAGGAATAGAAGCTAAAGGTTTAGGAGAGGTAACATTAATATTACCTAAAAACTTGATAGAATTCTGCTCAAAGATTATGTTGAAACACATTGGATTAACGTTATGTCTAGTACTGTCAAAACTCCGAGCGTGTTCTATTAAAAGAAACAATGTATATTAGACCGGTGCCAACGATCTCGTTAGTTTGGGAACCGACGAGCGTCAGCCAACTGATACCATTTTATACCTGGCAATTGGGTTGGGTCGGGTCGGATTTGGGTCGAAACGGGTCATATTTTTTAGACATGTCAAACGAGTTGGGTCAAATTCGGGTTGGATTGGGTCGGGTTGGGTCAAAATATAAAGAAATGTTCCAATATAAGTCTCATTCTTGTCCATCATCTAGCAGTAGTTTGAGCCTAAAAGAGCCAGCAAACCATATTTCTTCTTCATCTTAAGAAACGCTACTTCTAAGAGTTGGGATCAACGCTTCTATATCCTCTATTAGTTCTTCTTCATCTACTTCATCTTCATCTATACATTTTAAAAAATATCTAATATTAATAATAATAAAAAAAGATAAACCGTAAAAAGCACCAAAATACTAATAACCGTATAAAACATTAATGGATAAAAGATAAGAAAGATATTAGTATACTACCTTCTAAATCGAACAACCAATTGCGGGTGCATAACAAAGCCTCGGCATTTTCTGACAATAATGAGCTTCTATATTTACTTATAATTTGACCCCCAATGCTAAAAGATGACTCAGAAGCAACATAAGCGATCGGGATACTCAATAAGTCACGAGCCATAAGAGCTAACTGTGGATACCTCCTTGATTATCTCTCAAATAGTGTAAAATGTTAATATCCAGTTTTCTATCAAGTGAAGGTTCAACTAAATACTGATCCAGTTGAGATTTGTCATTCTCGGGGTTGCTAAATTTACTTTGATATGAATCGAATCCATCCAAATCATCCACGACATCTTTAGCAACTTTTGAGCTTCCTCCTAAATCAGGCATCACATTAGAACAAATTTCATACTCCTTGTATAACTTCTTCAAGCCGTCAACAACACTTTCCACTTTTGCTTTAAGTTGGTCATCCTTGAAGCCAAGTTGATCAAAACAATATTCCACTATTTTCACCTTGTATCGTGGATCTAATATAACTGCAAAAGACAAAACCATACTATAACTCTCCCAATACTTATCGAATTTTACTTTCATCTCATGTGCAATCTTACTTATAATTGGGTTTGAATTCTTTAGCTCTTCTTGAATACACCGTTGAAGTCTCCAAACATTATGAAAATACAAGTTAGATGTCGGATAATAACTCCCGGAGAACAATGTTGTAATGACATAAAAAGGTTCCAGAAACTGTTTGACTGCTTCAATTATCGTCCATTCCACTTCTGTTGGGCAAGTGGTAAAATCCCTATCCACTAATTGCAATCGCTCGTAAGCTAGTCGATAGACTAATGCACAATCAAGCATTAGAAAAGTAGAATTCCATCTCGTAACTATGTCTTGACGCACATGTCTACCACATTGTAGTTCAAGGTGTTCGATGCATTCGACAAATTTAAATTTTCTAGTCGCACTTCCTCTAATATATTTGACCGACTCTCAAACTTTTTCAGTGGCACTTTGAATAACCTTCAATCGTGATTGTACAATTAGATTTAGCACATGCGCTCCACAACGTATATGCATGAAATCCCCCTTGCAAAGCAACCCACCGTTTAAGGTTTAATGTCTCTTAAAAGAATTGACTAAGTCAGTATTGTACGATGCATTATCTAATGTAATTGTGAAAACTTTTTTCTCAATACCCCAATCTTTTAAAAAGTTAATCATATACTTAGCTAACAGAATACCACTGTGCGGAAGGGTTATAACTCGAAAATTCCACATCTTTTTTCTTAAAACCCAACTCTCATCAACGTAATGAGCAGTCAATGACATGTACCCATCGGTAGTAATAGAAGTCCACAAATCGGATGTTAAAAGGATTCTTCTAGTTATGCTCTCTAACTTTTGTTTAAGAATCGCCTTTTCTCTCTCAAAAATCTTTAGGACATCCGCCTTTGCTGTGTTTCTTGTTATGGTCTTTATATCTGGATGTAAAAAGCTATGTATATCTCTCGTTGCCTCATGTTCAACATAGGTAAATGGGTAGCTATGCTTGATGATGGAAATTGTCACTTTCTCCCTATAAACCGATTGGTATAAACGGATACGCTTATGTGGTGGAGCAGACTCATCAATGTTAAAACACTTAGGGATATGTCGTTTCAAATTAGAAGTTCCAAACTGAGCCTTAATCAACATCCTACAGCTGGTAATTCTTGCTTTTTGTTGTCCATCGGCACCTAAAGGTAATTTATCAAAATAGTCCCATATAGGGGTGTTCAATATTTGGTTTAAAACCATTTAATCCGAATATCGAACAGAATTTGAATTCGATTTTCGGTTTTTTATTTTTCAAATTCGGTTAAACCGAATTCGAATTCGGTTTTCGGTTTGCATTTTCGAATTCGGTTAAACCGAAAACCAAATCCAAAACCGAATTCGATTTAATAAATATATTAATATATATGTGATTTTTCGAATTCGATTGAAGACTTGAATAGTTTAACATTTTGAAAACTTAATTTTTTTTAGCTACCATGTGTTTTTGTGAAAAATAAATGTTTTGTTATGACATTAAAATTCACATACATTGATAGTTTTATGCTTTATAAACTCAAATTTGGCTAACACATAACAATTATTAATAGTTAGATTTATATAATTTGTATCGTATAATCGTGCATATTTCTTAGTTTTGTATGTTGAAAGGCGTTTTTGAAAAAATGTTAAGTTTTTTGGTTTTTCGGTTTTAACCAAAATCGAACCGAATTCGAATTCGGTTTTGGGTTCGGTTTTGGTTCGGTTTTCAATTTGAAATCGGTTTTTAGTTCGGTTTTCGATTTTGCTCCCAAAATTTTCAAAACCGGATACACCGAACCGATTACACCGAGAAAACCATAAATCAAACCGATGAACACCCCCAGTCCCATACATGAGAACGTTGTCTACCCGTTGTAGATAAATTAGTATCTTCTTCGTTCTCTCCATCATCCATAGGTTCTTGTTGAACATTCTCTGACATAATGATCAATTTTTTTTCAAGAACCTGTTAAAATAAAGTTGGACAAAATAAGCATTAATAATTATTGAATAACTAAGATACATATTGTAGAACATAGTGCCTGATCAAAGAGATATAATCTTAAAAATGATTACTAAAGTCAAACATGTTAGGAATTAGTAAATAATGTTTCCATTTGTTTGGAAAATAATATCTCAGGTTTTATGGACTAATTAGGCTTTGAATTAGTCCTCTTTTCTTTTGGGATATTCTCTACAACATCAAATTGACCATATTTTTTTTTAAATGCCAAGCTTTTATTAAAATGGAACAAAAAGCACCTCTCAATAACAAAGAGACGGCAAACAGATTACAGAAGACGGATCACCAAGAAGGAGACCCAAAATACAACGCTTTCTGTAGGCGTTGGGTGTTTTGCTTTGATCAAATTGAACATTTTATTTCAAAAATCATACAATCAAACAATAACAAATTCATTATCACCTATATATACAATTACAGGAAAAAGAACTATTAGGGCAAGTAAATCGTTGAGTGAGAGTGAGAAATAGAGTACCTAAATGGTTGTAATCAAGAATTGAAATAAAATCAAGAAGCAGCTCAATTTGATGATTTACTAACAGCTCAATGATTTTGATGAAAACCATTAGTTTAATGATCGTGTCGAATTAACGGCTTTATGATTTTGATGAAAACCCTACGATTTACTGCGATCTGTAGTGAATTCACCCATACAAAATTGTTGAAATCAGTCTATTCGTCATCTTCGATTCTATACAGGATTCTATACGTTGAGTTCTTTCTTGTGCTTTGGGATTTTTTTTTACCCGCTCGACTTGTTAGTTCGACCTAATGGACCCGCGAGATATGTTTATGGACTTTCTCATGTTTGATTGAACCCAATTTTTGATAGGCTTTATAATATTAATGGACCCAATAGGTTTGAAAAAATTACTCATTGGACCCAATAAAAAATAAATGGGTCGGTTTTACCAGGTATACACCGTTGGCACGGCCTTGTCAGTGGAGATGCTTTGGTATAGCGACGAAGGGGAAACGCGGGTTGTGGGGCTTATCTGAATATTTTATGTTTTTCCTTTTAAATGGCGCCGTTGGGATTAGAAAGAACATACCGTCTTTCAACGGATATATACATGCTTTTAAAAAAAAAACTAACCAACACAACAATTCCCCAATCACGATCCGGAAACTTTTTTTTTTCAAATTTACTCAACACTCTCATGTCTTACCCCAATTCACCGGCTAATTCATCTTCGGCATATCAATCGACTGATTCACCAACCGGGTTCGCATCATATAAATCTCAACAATGGTATCCACAACAACCACAACTACAATACGGATTTCAACCATACTCACAACCACAATACGGCCAATACTCACAACAACAAAGTCATTTCAAAATACAAACTGAAAACCAAGAAGACATAGTAATGGTTTTATTTAATTATTGTAATATTTTATTTTATAATGTTTTATTTTTATTGATGTAATGTTGGGAGTGGTCTTGGACAAATATTAGAGGCACTCAAAATTTTGATGAGTTTTTATTTCGTTTTCTCTTTTATTTTTTTGAATTAAATGGAAGAGTTTTTCAAGTTCTAATACTATGCTATACCTTTAATAGTTCATGATAATAGATTCTAATTGATTAACCAATTAAGTTAGAGTACTAAAATACATTTTTACGATATACTATTGTATTTGATCGTAGTGGAATATCTCAAAAACCATTGCTTTTCAAGGAACAATAAATTTGACATAACCGTAGATTTGTATGTAAACAGAATGGCCATAATTTAAACAATTTTTATGAAATGGTATGTTCTTATAGAGACTAGAGTGTAACGTTTGTCTTTTAGTAATAATTAAAATTAAAATTAAAATGGTTTGTTTGCAAACAACAAGTCAAACATTACGAGTACAAAATAAAAATCAACCCCTATCACATATGGTCTGCATATTCTATTACTGCGTGTATAATACACACACACAGTGAAGCATTTACAGTACGTGAATAACAAAATCTTTTCGAAAGAAGAAAAAAAAAACGTCTATAATATCACTGAATTGAAATTCATTTTATAAATGTCGTTGCTCGATCCGTATATTTTAAAATGGTTTGTATAAATATTAAAATCGAAAAACCGAAATCAAATAATGAAAGATGATTTTCTGAATATACAGTAAAATTCTAAACAGGAAGATTAAATTCATATAACTAAAAATAAATAAAGCAGTTTGGGACTGTCGGTGCTTTGCATAGTGTTTAGCCCGTCGTAATATTTATATATGAGTTACTAATTATGGTTCATTATTTAAATTACAATAACAAAATACATTTACAAAACAAAAACCTGATATAAATTCGATGGTGAAAAAGAATACGTACCTTTGCATATATTAACCAAACATTTTAAGCCTCACTGATTGAATAAGTGTTGTACAGTGTGCTTTAAAGGTAAGACTATGATATTTTTTTTAACTTATGTTGTACTGTTAGGTGGATGATTGTGCGCTAGAGTCCAGAATAACATTAGTCATGAGTCTTGACATATAATCACACAGCGTACGTTAGCAACAAACCCTACTGTTTTTTGATTCCAACCTCATGCACGCCATTCTACCTCATGCCCCACCTCCCATCAACTCATATGCGATGTGAATTTTATTTTATATATATATTATTTCATAGTAACATACATTAAGATATTTGATCTAGTTTAAAGAAATACTACCTATTAAGAATATAAAAATTTTCTAGATAAGGGTTTGTAAGGCCACCACCAACAAAAGCATCTATCGGCTCCGTCCTTCTACTACCATCAAAAGACACCGGTTGACGCGGTGGCGTCTTTGTGACAGTCGTTGGGTTTGCGTAGGGGAGGAGACGGAGAAAACATGTGAGGGTGGACCCATTTATTTTATGTTTGTGTATATAATAAATGTATTATTGGTAAATTTGAGACTTCGAAGTTCAGTTCTTTAGTCCATCATTGTTAGTGTTCAGTCTTTGTTCATCAGATGTGTCACTGAGCTGCCAGTTCAATTATTCAGTTCTTCATTCCATCAGAGTGGTCTAATAGTATGTATCTATCCTAATGTAACTTTTCTCTAAATAATATCATGGGTATGAATTTGTGATCATATTTTACAATACCTATATAATAAAAAATTAGTCTTGTATAAAACAAGGGGAGACAACTTTTAGGAAAGAATATCACCTTTTGTGATGAATAACAGTAAAAAATCTAACAAAGTTGAAAGGGGACACATGGGACTTGGACTTGATTTTGAAAAATCCAGGGGAAGTATAGTTTGCCCGACCCCTTACTTTAACTTTTATCTTTTAATAATCTATCGTCAAAAAAGTAGGTCAAAGTACAATCAGATGAAAATTGGAGGTTTAAAGGGTAAATATGGGCTCCATCATTGTACCCATTTCCTACCTACCACCCCCCCCCCCCCCCCCCCCCCCCCCCCCCCCCCCCCCCCCCCCTTTTCTCATTTCTCTGTCGTGTGTGCCTGTGTGGGGTTGGTACTTGGAAGTATGGGTTAAAACCAAAAAAATGTCCCCAATTTTACCTTTTCTGCATTTACACCCCATAACCTTTTCTTGTGATTAGCCTTATGCATGTGGTAATACAAATTGATTATTAGTAATTGGCGATTTAAATTCAAATCAACAAGTAGACAAGTTCATGTTTATTTTAGAGTAATAGCGTAGAAAAATAAC
The DNA here is from genome assembly GCA_963930675.1 of Gnaphalium uliginosum. NCBI lineage: Eukaryota > Viridiplantae > Streptophyta > Magnoliopsida > Asterales > Asteraceae > Gnaphalium > Gnaphalium uliginosum. The sequence continues at coordinate 12,573,888 of OZ005685.1, read as the reverse complement.
TTGAAGAACCATTAAGTTTTAAACTTTTTGATTTAAAAACTTGATGTTGTTGCATAAAATTTCAATCCTAATTTCATAGCGCCTTTTCGACGAGACATTAAGACTTAACGATCGTATGCATGCCTTAACCTTTCTAGTGGTCAACACTAATTGCAAAATCGAAATATTAGATGAGAAAACATTCAAAGTTCAAACACAAAGTTAACGGGTTAACTGAAGTTGTTTATACTAGAACAATAGATGAAAGCCCAACCAAGTAAAAATCAGCACTTATTACGCCCCCACAATTGACAATCATCAATAATTAAAAGCATCAATCATCCAGTCGCTTTTCATTTTGCTTTATTTTGCAAATAGAGCATTTTCTACAGGAAAATTTACATCCCACAAGAAATTATCATTTTAAATTAAAAGCTGTATTTAAAAACCTGACGACCCGTTTGAGAACTTATATTCACGATTAACCCAAGCAGCACAAGTAAAAACCACAATATATAGAAAGCTAATATCCAAAGTGGGATCAACTTCTTTTGGTGAAGGGATCAACAATCTTTCGAATAACCAACCCAACACGATCCATGTTTTAGATGGTTTAACCGATTCAATTTGCAAACGAAACGATGGTCACTAGCTAAGGTTATCAATTTGAATAAAGTTTTTACGCCTAATCAGACAAACCATACTTGAACAATGTTACTACAAAACAATTGAGAATTTCTTTTTTCCAAGCAAAATTAACAAGTGAAGATTCGAAAGAACTGTAACTGGGGAAAAAATAATGCACTAAAGATGCATGGAAGAAGGTAAATTATGAAAAAGTGTCACGGGCTGCTTCTCAACAATCAATCATACATTTTCACATACTCAGATAAATGATTAATCACACGTTCATCTTTGATCTTTCTATCATTCTTTACCTTTCACTTTTTTGCATTTTCACCCATTGATTCCAATTTTAATTTTAATACGTACAAGTTATCATCGCAACTTTTGGCGAGTTGCTCTACTTTTACTTGTTTCTATTTTGAAATAATTATATCAGGGAGACAAATGAAAACAACTTTTATTTTATATTATGGGTTGATTTTACCTCTTCTAACAAACACTCGGATCATACGTATATTTAATAACAAAACATTACCTAGATCTCAAGGAAATATCATTATTTCTAAATAACTGCTAGTCTTGCAATTTGCAACTCTCTTCTTTCTTCTAGCGTTTCGATACAACATCTACTCAATTCATCATTTGGTGGCAAACGAAATGCCTTTCTCAATGCTTGAAGCCAGCTCCTTTTTTGCCATTTCCAAACCAGCCCTGTTAAATTAGTTTGGATCATTTAAAACTTGAATTTCAACTGGGATTTAGATAGAGAAGAAACAAGTGTGACCACAACGCCAACTATTCTTCTGGTGTTAGTTAACGAACGTTATGTCCTAATTGAAAACGATGACATTTTGCAATCGTGAATAGCAAGGAAACAATATGAAGGATTTAACCAACACTTACCTTTCAAATTCGTTAACGGGACCAAGAGCATAAATCTCCTCTATTCCATTACGGCCGAGCCTCACCTTTGATGCAAAGAATGGCAGCTCTGTAACCTGCAAGATAACATGGTCCTTTGAGTTCTAGGGATGGTTTTTGGAAAGGGAATTAAACATCTATCCATTCTTGTAGGTCATGGAGTGATGCGTCGTATTGAGCATAGATGTAGCAAACTGAGTGAGTCGGGTGGGTTGGGTAACCGGTCAACACGGGTAATCTTTTGTATGCTCCCAAAACACCTTTTGTCCAAACCTTTTTTTTTTTTTTATAAATAATAGGTGTGTTAAATAAGATTACAAAAGCTAAATCATTATAATAGTAATCTAATTCTCTGTAAAACAAGATTTTAAAGGTTGTATGCTTGAAAAACACACTTTGGACACTCTTGAAACATTTGACAATTTCCTTATTACCTGTTTTTATTTTACCTATCGGACCCGCTAGAGATAAAAGATAACCCAAATCGATGCATTCAAAAGTATATGGGTTGGAATCGCTACACCAAAAATGGGAAAAGTGTTTCATAACTAAATGAACAGATTTGTGTAGAAAATTGTAGGTGGTTGAAAATGACAACATACCACAGAAGGAACAAAAGCGCATTTAATAACATCTGCATCGCCTCTTAAGCCTCGCAAGCATGCGTCGGCAAACTGAACAGCAGCATATGCCTAAGAGTTGGGAGGTAGATTATTCAGATAATGAGATACCAAAAAAGAATGTGCACATCTGGAGTATATCAAGAAGATTGAAAAACAGATTATAGCTCTAACCATGGAAAGAGTTGCAGACCCAGCCCCAGCTTTTGCCTGCGCAAAAGGATATCAGTTCATGGTTATAGGACTGTCTGCTAAAAAAATATGTTTTGAACGCAGGTTGAAGCTAAAGTATTACCTCAACAACTTCAGTTCCACCATTTTGAATCCGAGATGTCAGGTATGCGGTTTCTTCAGAAGTAAAAGAACATGGAGGCTTTATCTGAAACAGTAAAAAAGTTAAAAATTTCCAAAAGCGTCCACAATGTACTGTTAAAAGCACCAGATATTGTGTATAATGTATATTCCATCAACAATAAATCGAGCAAGACTTGAACTTTAAGATTCAGAGAAGAAATACAAGCATACTCATTAAATATCTTCAGTTCTTAACAAAATGAGTAATTCAAGAAAATATTGTTTTTTTATGGACTATCAGGAACTTAAATAGATACTATATAATTTCATTACCTGAGAGAGAAGGGGCAAAATTGTCACCCCAGCATGACCGCCCACAACTGGAACATCAACTTCCCTTGGATCAAGTCCCAAAACTTCAGCCTTCAGATCAATTACAGATAAACTTAATGCAAAGTATATTACAATAAATGAACTTGAAACTGCTATAATATCACATCATCCAGAGTATGAAACACGAATAAGATAACCAAATGACTCGTACCACAAAAGTGTTGGCTCTGACAACATCCAGCATTGTAACCCCTAAGAGTCTCCTTGGATCATACGTACCCGCCTTCTTGAAAACCTCTGCAGCAATTGGGACCGTAGAATTAACAGGATTGCTAATCACATTGACAATAGCCTTTGGGCAACACTTAGCGATTCCTTCACATAAGGTCTTAACAATTCCCGCGTTTATATTAAAAAGGTCATCCCTAGTCATTCCTGGTTTTCGAGGGACACCAGCTGGAATAATGACGAGATCCATGCCCGTAAGCGCATTCTCTAACTTCTGTGGTCCAAGAAAACCACGCACCTACATTCCAAAACAGTCTTATCAGTGTGTATTCAAAAGCGATATGTTTTCTCTTAGTTTAGTCGGTATCTCTAGTAATGCAAATCAAATTATAATTCAAATTCTAAAGGGATTAAAATTTATAATATATGGTGGTATAAAACTTACGACAGCACCGGTGTCCATGTGACTGATGTCAGAAGTGACACCAGGAGTATTGGCAACATCGTAAAGATGCAAAACCGCCACCAACGGATTCATTTTCATTAACATCGAAAGCGGCTGACCAATGCCTCCAGCTGCACCCAATATAGCCACTTTAAATCCAGAGGATCCACCTTTTGCACGGCAATTTGCTCGTTCCAAATTCGAATTTCCTTCCATCTTCACACAACACGTTATACATATTGACACAGTATTACATACATACACACAATTTATATAGCATGACATGTATAAATAAAAAAATTGCCAGCTCTATATTGAACATGTGATTATGTCTAGCAAAACCAACAGGGCAACAGCTTATCTGATCGAGAAAGTTCATTTTGATCCTTGAAAGTCAAAAGACTATTTTTCTAAACAATTCATCAAAATTAGTTGATAACAACAACAATATTTCATTACAAACAGTTTGTTGGAAAGTTTGTATGATACTAAAGTTTTTTCCAAATTATAGTTTCTAAAAGATACATATAAATTACAAAATTAACGGTCACTAAGTTAATCTCAATAAACTAAAATCATTATACTGTGTAATTCAGGTAATCATAACCGAAGAAACTGATAAATGATTCAGATGGCTAATATAAACCTGTAGATTATGAGGATTTAGGTGAGCTGAGATTCTAGCGATGCGTTGACTTGCATAAGCATCTCGTTGACCGTGTTGCTGCTTCTGCATATTCTCTTGATTTCTATTACACAAGGCAAACAGGTTGAGTGAGATATACGTATAGTTGTATGTATGTATAGATATGATGACGAGAAGAAGTTGCTTGGATTTTGGAAAATGTGATCAAGATTGGGGTTTATTCATTCTGGGAAACGTGACGTGAATTTTTTATATTTAAGTTCGGACACCGACTTGCAAAATATTTATTCGGGTGGCGGTGTGCTTGTTCGTATTAGTTGGGCCTAGGCTAGTGTCGGATTGGGCTAAGTTGTTTTTTGTTGGGTTGGATCTGGCACGACTAACAATAAATATTGTTACATGTAAAATTATTTCAACGATGGTTATGTTTATTGTGCGAAAGAAAAATGAGTTTTGAAGTCGCAATTGTTATCCCTTTTTCTAAAATCTGATTTGTTAGGAGTTAGGATCGTCATCTGTTAGCTTTCATTTTCTGTTGGGCTCAACCTCTTTCGGTTAACCCTTTTTTCAATATTTGGGCTTGACCTCTTCAGTAATATATTGTTGTTCTTTTTGGTGTCTAACAAACTACAAAGTAATGGAAATAATTTTTATGAGAAGTTTTCTAAATTAATTATGGAGGTTGGTTTAGAAAACTAATAGTTTCCAAACTCTTATTTTATGGTAGATTTATTCCATATATTTTCTAATGTAACATATTATATAGTCTAAAGAGCAACAAAAGATATAATTTATCTGTCTAACAATAGAGTTGTTTTTAACACATTTTAACTTATTATCTTCTCTATATTCACCAATCATTTTAATATATGTACCAATTTAGTTTTTAGGCTTATCTTCAGATCTATTTTTAAGTATATTTAGCATTTTTCATAGTTTGGTAATGATCATCGTTAGTACGGAATATACCCATGTATTCAGTTATCACTATAGCTACCAAACCAATTTGGTATTACTCAAGTGGTACCGTCACTGCAAAAAACACTCAGACTCTACATGTGTGACCGACATGTCATGGGTTCGAACCCATACCAACATATGTGGGTTATTTGTAGACATGTGATTTACCCAGCGTTGATGCTCTTTGCGAGTGAGATGGACGTATACCATTGAAATATAATACGGAGTTAGGGGTACCCTATAAATTATCATTTTTTTTCACTATTAGGTGCCAACTTTAATTAGCTCTATTAATTATTGTTGGTGCCAAACATTTCATAGATCAACATACTCCATTAAGTAACGTGTTTGTTATCTACACGACAGAATAGTGAAATCACGTTATCTTTGAAAAATGCCCGTCAAATATTCGACAGAGTTTGAAGCTGATAAGTTAAGCATTCGTGTCCTAATCAAAACAATTTTCTTGAAATACATGATGAATCGAGTTGATAATGATGGGGTTCTAGAAAAAAAAGTTAAAAAGGGATGATAAATTGTAAAATGAGTGCGATTTGAAATGGGAATTTAATGATGAGTGTTGTTTGGAATGTTGGCAACCATTTGAGACTTATGCCAAATACATCATTTTTCATTTCCTTTTCAAGTAAGTCGCTTTCAAATGGTCAATTTTCTATGATCTATTTTAGCATACAAATCATGTCTGTAATATAATATAACCACATGCTGCTAATTATAAATAGAGATTCTTTATTTCTTGATTAATCAAGATGTGATGATGTCTAAATGTAAATTAAAAATTGTTGTTAATAATACGTAGCTAGTACTAATAGATTTTGTTGTGTTTATGAAAAAATTGATATGATTTTGGTTTTATATTTCTACAAATCAAATTAATTAGTTGTGCGAAAACTTCTATTAGGCATTACCGCATTCACAGCGGGTTTGGGGTTGCTCGGAGTTCGGTGTCCACCTCAGCGGGGTTGGGAGAGAGGTTGGGCCGGGGTCACCTTGGGTTTGGGAAGTCACAAGTCAATTTTTTGTTGCAATAAAGAGTTTGGTTCCTATTTTTGCAGATTTGTGCAAATTCCAACAACAAAATAACATTCACTTATATTGTTGTATTAAAAAAAGATTTAAAAAGGAAAAAAGATAAAGGGGTTGAAAGGGTATGAAAAAGAGGTTGAAATGAAAAGTTAGTGAAAATATGATATGGCGTTGATGTGTCATGTGAGGGTTGATAATGCCATTGTGGATGCTCTTAGACCGGTGCCAATGGTTTCATCGGTTTGGCGACGAGTATCGGCCAACTGACACCGTTGGTATCGGCTCGTTAGTTGGTTTCGTCGGTGGGCGGCGTCGGTTAAGCGATGAGCGGGAGATGAGGGTTTGTGGGGCCCACTCAATATTTAATGTTTTTTTTTTAAATTGAGCCTTGGGTATTAAAACAAAAATAAAATAAAAAGTATTTATCCGTTTTTCAACGGAACATACCATTCTTTTTTTTTCTAAGCCACTTTTTCCAATCCTATAACTACTATATATATAAATACTTCAAACAACTTTATTTAACACTATAATTCAACCTTCTTTCTCACAATTATATACACACAACAACTACATTTTAATTAATATAATATTTTTATCTAATTAATAATGTTTTTTAAAATTTAATGAAATAGTTTTAGTTAAATTGTGTTTTTAAAATTAAATTATAATGTGTAGTTCTCAGAAATTCAAGTGACAAACTCATTATTGGCAGAGGTGTATCAGTTGTGTGTCAGTTTTGAAAGTGCTGATACGACGATGATGTTTCAGAACATGTTTTGACAAAACCATATGTTTAACTAATTACATTCTGAACCCTTTCGATCGTGCATTTGTCCGTCAAATTGACCCCATTTAATATGCACTATTAGAACTTGCTGACATATAAAAAAGTAACAATGTGTTTTGAAATTTTGGGAAACGTATATATTATAAGGTTAATTTTCTGAAAATGCATTGAACATTCGTAAAATTTCAATTGTATGAATTATATTTTTAAAACTCCTATCATGTTAATCGAACTTATTAGTCACTCATAATATATGTGGTAACTAACCTGAAATCGGTTGTTTACGTACGTGGAGCCCGTTAATCTTTTTTTTTCTATTCTGTGTACTCAACTTTTAAAAAGTTTATTTTAATATATAATGTTGTACTTTTGATGGCGTGTCAATGTCAATGTATGCCATATGACAATTTAAAGAGATGACACATCAGCCAAATATATCAAAAATACACTTTTTAAAAGTTGGATACACACAATAGGAAAAAAAATAGTTTGGTACTTATAATTGAAATCATGTCCAAGTTTGATACATTTCCAGACACTAATCTTTAATTAGTTACAAATCTTTTTCAAAACTCGTAGCTTTCACAACCATTATCACCACCATGACTTCATCTTCTTCGAGAGCCTCTGTCAACAATTGACCATGCTGAGATGGTGGAGATGCCGAAAGTGGTGAAGATGTTCAAGATGGTGAAAATTGATTGTGGTGGTGTTGCCGGAAAATATGTTAAAAATGGTAGTCAGGTAGTGTTTGTTCAGAGTGTTAGTGGTGTCGCCGGAAAAATGTTAGAGATGATGGTGACGCCGGAGATGGTGGTGGTGATGATGATAAGGGTTGGTCGTTAGGGAGGTGGGTGTCGTCGGAAGATTGGTATCACTGAAAAAAATGGCAGAGATGGTGATGACATTGTAGATGGTGATGTTTTGGAGATGATGGTGAGGTGGAGATAATTGTGGTTGGTGGTTAGGGAGGTGTAAATTGGTTATGGTGGTGTTATAAAAAAAATGGTGTCCGAAAAATTGATGAAGTTGATGAAGATGATGACATGACAAAATGTATCTAACTTTTTGTGACATGACATTGATATGACAATGCCACATCAACTACTCAAGCCATATCACATATTTTTGGCTGATAACTTGTGGTTCCGATTAATTATTACATACATTAGGGTTGATTAGTAAATTCGATACACACAATAGAAGTTTTGAAAGTATGATACATATAATAGAAATTTTGAAAAAGTTAATACATTTTCAAACAATTTGTCCTATATTGTATATTTAGTATACATGTGAATTAGTGGACATTAACCGGATGATGCAAAGTAAATATCTGGTTAAGTTACTATATCTCGATCCTAATTAAAATTGTAAGGGGTAAAGGTGCAAAGTAAATATCTGGTTAAGTTACTATATCTCGATCCTAATTAAAATTGCAAGGGCTAAGGGTTTGCACCCTCTTGTGAGGTCCAACTTGGCAGTATGAATGTGGTCAACTAGTTTGGTGTGAAGCTGATTGGTATGGGTTTGACTGGCCATGAAATTTGAGAAACGGTTTTCTGGATATTTGTAACCGTTTATAACTTCTAGGTTCGTTGAAAAATATAAAAAGCATAACATCGAATACATTATTGGGTACGAATAAACTCTCTGATTTTTGTTATATGTGCCCAAAACTGATTCATTCCCTACGTTTCATTTCAAAGTATATTTCGTTAACTCATTCCATATTTGTTATACAACTACACTATACATTATACAAAGCTAACTATGTATATACATACATGACACATGATACGTGCTAACGCATATAAGGTTGAAATATTGACTCACCAGAGTTTAAGAATTTTTCTTATTTAACAATAAAATTTCATTCAATGAAACTTTTAACATATGCATGATGTAAAAGTTATTACTTCCTCTATCCCAATTTAATTATCCACTGCAAAATGTACATATTTTTAAAAAAATACATTGATTAGTGTGCCAACCAATAAGATATTATATATGCCCGATAAAATCCTTTCTGATTAGTTAAAATCAATAATAGACAATTATTATGGTACATTCCAAAATTAAAATCTGAACGATTAAACTTGGATGAAGGTAGTATTATTTTTGCCGGTAGGGCCACCCATATGACAATACAGTGGTGGAGGACAAGAGAAATGAAGGGGTTGATGGGTGTAATGATCTTATAATTAATAAGTTGAATGAGAGCATGAATACATGAAAATGGCCGGATCGAGTGTTTAATGTACCCTACCACACCAACAACAAAGTGGACCACTCAATAACACAATTAAACCTCCATCAATGTATGTGATGGTGATCATCACAAATATATATGTATGTCGGTTTACATGTATATGATATCGAGAAAACTAATAGTTATGTAAAATGGTTAATTTGGAAGTTTCAAATCAAGAAGAAATGAAGTTCGAAATAAGAATGATAAAAAAAAGAAAAAAACATTCTTGCTAGCCAGTATAAAACACTCAACATGTAAGAATCGAATTTATAGATATTCTTTTCGTGTTAAGGAATGCGTTCGGTTTCTAGCTAAGAGCATCAAAGCATCTTTTCGAGACATTGATTTGTTGTACGTCTACATCTAAAAGAGTACTTCAAGGGATAACATCAGCTCGAGCATCATATTCTTACAACATGTTTATCAAACAATCAAATACCATAAAACACAAAGTGTTCAAAACACACAACAAAGTCCTTTGGACTAATAAGTGGAACAAACTATATGTGATATAATTTACGTGTATATAGCAACAGGTGCGATTGTACATAATATGTGATGCAGATTGCAGGTCTTGCCACTCCAATAAATATACAAACTAAGAAAAATTTCGTATAATTAACATAGATAGTTTAAACAATACCATCAATAATAATATTTCTTGAATTTGAATCAAGTTTAGAAAACCATCTTTATCTTGATTACATTGGTATCTCTAATATTAACGTTTTCTTTCTATGACATCGTAAAAGACACCATTAAAACCCGTCCACCTATTTTTATTTCAATTAATTAATTAATATATAATTCCCATCACAACCTCATAATCGTAGGCCAAACGCAAAGCCAACTCCACCATCCCTTTAATTTCTTTATTTGAATTCCTTTTCATCATTCATATATATTCAATTCAAGTTCATAACTAAGTTAAGATCATATATGCATAAGCAAAAAAACGTCGGCACACAGAAATTAATTAAAAAGTTTGCAAAACCCTTAAGCAAATTAAGTACATACTATTATTTATATGAAGACCACCATTGAAGAGTGTTTTACACGCTTTCAAATGTATAGATCCAAGATCTCACCATTTCGACGTTCTTTCTTTATCGATGATCAGCTTGTTGACGAAGGGATTTTGACTTGAATCGAACGTCGGAACTTCACTTTTAGAAGAAACCGAAAACATGGTTTCTTTTCATAATGAAGATGTACAACAATAACAACATCATGGGAGAAGGTAGAAGATGATTATATTCTCATATATGCCTTCATAGTTCTTCAAGAAAGGCAAACAGATTGGAGCCAGGCAATTATTTAAACAATTTCTTTTACTTTTTGCCTTCTTTATTATTATTATATATAAAGAAATATATTGATCTATATATACTTTCTTCTGGGCTAGCACAAAATATGTAAGTATATATAATTAAGTTCTTTATTTTCTGTATGGTGAATTAAGACATTTATGATCAAAATTAGTATAAAAGATGAGTTTAACACATAAATCTTCATTATTTGTTTATTTATAATGCACTTGTCGTTGATTTTTATGCACTTGTGAGTTTATTTATTAATAATCAACCAGCATATGTGGGATCATTTTTACTATGTGTATGGCTTGTTTTCATAACTCTTTTTTCATGAAATGATATGATTTACTACATAAAAATAGGTAGACAGTTTCGTTTTCATAGTTGTGATCGAGTTGAACCATCAAAATGATATTGTTATATTCATTGAACCGTGTCCAAGTGATTTTTGGCCGAATGAGTCGCATACAGTGTCGATTAATTTTTTGAATTTGATTAGTTTTTTTTCAATATATGATGAGTTATCCGTTAAAATGAGTAAATGATGCAGGTTGCATACTTCTAATGTGAAAGAGACAATTCTATAAAAGCATATCCGACTTGATATAAATCCTCCATACGAAGAAACAAAAATATGTGGTTTTTTGTCAATCTTTCCTTACCATAGTTACATATGTTATCTCCTTTCGTAAATTGTACCAAAAAAAACGTTAAAAATATATATCGATAGCTTCTTTATAATGATATTAATTAATTTCTGGTCATCATAAATTCATATATGTGAAAGATATGCCAATATTGTAACGCCCTATGTTATATTTGCAAAAATTCGCTTATAATTTAGTTTAGAGTTGTCTAATGTCTTAAACACGTTTTACATTTGTAATAAGGTTGCTTGCCATTTATATCCTTAGAGCTCTAATTAAGGTTGATACAAATGTTATACCTATAATATGTATAGTTTATTAACCAACTGTTTTGAACAATATTCACATTTCAAATAGCAAAATAACATTGTTGGCGATCGTATCTTACATTTTGTATAACGATTTAGTTATTTGTGAAATAACCGTATTAACTTTCTTAACTATTTCTGTGATTATTTATTTGTTGAATTAAACATATACAGTGGTTAACTAGATCTCCAGACTTTGTTTGGATTGCTGACGGTTAAGTTCTTTAAATTTATTATTGTCTAATTAAAAATTGAGAAAATTATTGGTGTATTTAACATCACCTAAGTTATGTATTGCTAAGTTATAAGAAGATACTCAACATGAGCATACGTTAAAAGATGAAACATATAAATCTGTAAAATATAATAAACATGTATAATTGGTCAACAACATATATATTTGGTGCTGTTTAATATCCCTTTATAAATTCATGCATTCGATTCCACAAACAAATTTTTCTCTACACACCAATTTCCCGATTAGTCCTGTTAATTTTCTACTTTACACACATAAACACGTCATTCTTGTTCCTCCAGACACTCTATACATAGACACCCCATTCTAAGCTATATTGTGTGAAATTAATGTGTACATGAGAGTTGTTGTGTTTTAGCTTTTTGTTAAATAAAAATCCATTTGTTATAGGAAATGAGTTGCTGATACAAAGAACTCAAGACACTCCCCGAGCTCTAAAATAAAGAGTCGCGGATGATCCGGTGTCGATGTCTCTGCCAAAATGGGCCGTCTAATTCGTACATTCTCACATAGGATTAATAGACAAATTTGATACATTAGTTTATCAAAATGTTCAAGTAGGTTATTGTACTATTAATTTGTTTAATTGGATTACTAAATTATTTTTATATCTAAATTAGACTTTTTTGCATTGTAATATTTATTAGTTAAGTAACTTACTTGAATTCAAAAGTTAAATAAAATGATCTTAGTGTTAGTATTTATAAGTTAAGTAATCTACATATCATGTTTTATTAAGTTTAGTAATTCAATCGAACAAATTAATAGTCCAATAACTTAGTTGAACATTTTTACAAAGTAGAGTAACCTATTTGTCTATTAACCCTACATAAATTAGGGTTGTCACATTTGATTCAATTGTGTTTAATTTTCCGCAAGGTGTTGTTAATGACTGCCATCACAATTTGCAAATATTTTTATGTACCACTAGAAATACACATAATTTTTTCAAAGGGCTAACTTAAGGGGCAAGTTGTTCTAAAATAGGGTGTCACAAATAATCGAACCCACATTTGATTCAATTGTGTTTAATTTTCCGCAAGGTGTTGTTAATGACTGCCATCACAATTTGCAAATATTTTTATGTACCACTAGAAATACACATAATTTTTTCAAAGGGCTAACTTAAGGGGAAAGTCGTTCTAAAATAGGGTGTCACAAATAATCGAACCCGAATAATTAACCTGAACCCAAACACAAATAACTCAAATTCAAAGCTTATTCGATCATCCGAATTCGAATAACCCAAATTCAAAACTTATTCGACTAACCGAATTCGAATAACCCGAGTCTTATTTAAATTGAATAACGGATAAATATTTTAGAATTTGAGTAACCGAATAACCCGAATAATCCTAATAACAACATATGTTATTTAATATACAAATATAACTATATATATATATATATATAGTTTATATATATATTGATGGATTTTCTATTCCCTTACTAGATTAACATACAATGCGGAAATAAAAATTAATCTAGGGTATGAAGAAACTAAACCCTTAAAGGATCTTAACATAATAATAATAAGCTACAAAACAAAATAAATAGATAAGAAAATACTAACCTTTGAGAAAATCGGATTTCTCACACGCAGACCACCTTGACTTGGAGGAGAGTACTCAAACCAGAGCACATCTAATGATTCACACCCACGAACCAAAGAGAAAATTCCAACTCCTAAAGTCCCGATTAAATCGAGTAAACTCTTACAAGGAGTCAGAATGAGAAAGAGAGAATGATGTACTTTGAAACCAAGGCATACCCCCTATTTATATAGGGAGAGGGAGGCTTAGGGTTTTTCCCATGGCCGATGTGGGATAACCTGATTCGGCCATCCAACCGCCGGTTGGATTATCGAGCCGCCGGTTGGGTTTACTTAATGCCCAAGTATCCGAGCCACGACCCGTGTCTCCAACCGCCATGCTCCAGCCGCCGGTTGAACATTCCAACCGGCGGTTGGATTTGACTTCCAGAATTTTCTTTTTAGTTTCTAATTAATTAATCAACTATGATAATTAATAAACCAAATAATTAACTATAATTAATCCATGAAGTGATCTCTTTAAGTACGGGTCTCTTTTATACTTAAATCCCCATCAAGTACTCATGAGTGTTGCAGCATTCTCCATGATATGTCTAATCTCCATAGACAATCTACTAACACTCCATGACAGTCTTAAATCAACACTAACTTCCTGTAGTATGAACGACTGAGGAGGTTTGAGTAAAACTAATTACTCGGGAAGTGAATTCTAAACATGCAAAACAAAACACAATTACAAACAATACTAAATGGTAGAACTTTTTCAAATAAATAAATCTCCATTATTTAATCACCAAATCTATTACATTTCAATCATTGCTATAATGTTTCAGATTCAAACTAACAACTAAAATTTTATATTATCTCTTAAACCTATGCTCCTAGCATGTTCATCGTGTTTGGACCTTGCCAATGTCTTTGTGAATGGATCAGCCGGATTATACTCTGATCGTACATGCTTCACAATCACGTGTCCTTCTTCTACCTTTCTTCGAACAAAATGGTATTTCCTTTCTATGTGCTTTGACTTCCCATGATCCTTGGGTTCTTTAATCAAAACGACTGCACTTTCATTGTCGCAAACTATATCGATAGGGTCTTGAAATGTTGGAACAACTCCAAGATCTCCAATGAAATTCCTCATCTATATGGCTTCCTTTGAAGCATTGCAAGCTGCAATATACTCAGACTCGCATGTGGAGTCTGCTACTGTATCTTGCTTTGAACTTTTCCATGTTACCGCTCCACCATTCAGTAAGAATACCCAACCAGACTGTGACCGACTATCATCTCTATCTATTTGGAAACTTGCGTCACTATAACCCGTTACTCTGAGTTCTTCTTCTCCGCCATAAACTAAGAACTTGTCTTTAGTATTTCTTAAATACTTGAAAATGTTCTTTAAAGCTGTCCAATGTCCTTCACCAGGATTCTGCTAATGTCGACTCACCATGCTCAAAGCAAATGAGACATCAGGCCTTGTACACGTCATGGCATACATGATCGATCCTATAGCCGAAGCATATGGGACTCGGCTCATTCTGTCCGATTCTTCCTCAGATTTCGGACATAGATCTTTACTAATCTTTATGCCATGATGTAAAGGTAGATGCCCTTTTTTAGAATTTTCCATTTTAAACCTTTTCAAAATTTTATCTAAGTACGTGTCCTGGCTAAGTCCTATTAGACGTTTCGACCTATCTCTGTAAATCTTTATACCAAGAATATATGCTGCATCTCCCAAATCTTTCATAGCGAAACATTTTCCCAACCAATCTTTTACACTTTGTAATGTTGGGATATCATTTTCTATGAGTAGTATATCATCCACATATAATACTAGGAAGACTACAACACTCCCACTAACCTTAACATATATACAGGACTCATCTTCGCTTCTAGAAAATCCAAACTGTATGACTTTATCATGGAAGCAGAGATTCTAACTACGAGAAGCATGTTTAAGTCCATAAATGGCCTTTTCAAGCTTGCACACTCTTTTAGGATACTTTGCATTTTCAAAACCCTCTGGTTGTGCCATAAACACATCCTCTGTTAGTTTTTCGTTAAAGAAAGCGGTTTTGACATCCATCTGCCATATTTCATAATCATGAAATGCAGCTATCGTAAGCATTATCCTAATTGACTTTATCTTAGCTACTGGTGAGAAGGTTTCCTCATAATCAATCACATGGGTTTAAGTATAGCCCTTCGCTACCAACCTTGCTTTATAAGTATGTACCTTCCCATCCATGTCTGTCTTCTTTTTGAAGATCCACTTACAACCCACCGTCTTAAGACCGGGTGTGGTGTCAAACAAATTCCAAACTTGATTGTCATACATAGACTGAATCTCGCTTTTCATAGCTTCCTTCCACTTGACAGCCTCAGGGCCTGCCATCACTTCCTTGTAGTTAGCAGACTCATCCAAATCGACTAGTGTACTATCACTAACCTTGTCTTCTTCTTCATTATGGAAACCGTAGTAGAACTGAAGATGATTGCTAACTCTACTACTTGTTCTGCGAACGAGTAAGGATATGTCTTCAGGTTCAACAGGTGTCACCACATCTTGTTGAGTGTCAGTGTTTACTATAGGTTCTTCATCGGTCGATTCTTGAATTTCTTCAAGATCTATCTTACTCCCACTGTCCTCTTTAGATATCATTTTTCTCTCAAGGAATACTCATCTTCGAGCTACAAACACCACATTTTCCTTAGGTCTGTTAAATAGATATCCAAACGACTCTTGTGGATAACCGACGAAAAGACACTTTTCAGATCTGGACTCTAGCTTGTCTGAGTTTCTAGTCTAATGAAAACCTCGCAACCCCAGATCTTGATGTGACCAAGAGAAAGACGTTTTCCCTTCCGCATATCATAAGGTGTCTTTGAAACCTTCTCAGTGGGTATTTGATTTAAGATATGTGTGGCTGTCTCTAATGCGTAACCCCATAAGCTTATTGAAAGTGTTGCCCGACTCATCATAGATCGAACCATGTCTAACAGAGTTCTATTTCTCCTCTACGCAACTCCATTTAGTTGTGGTGTTTTAGGAGGAGTCAATTGTGAAACTATTCCACACCTTCTAAGATGATCAAGAAACTCGATACTAAGGTATTCTCCTCCCCTATCGGATCGAAGTACCTTTATCTTTCTGCCCAGTTGATTCTCTACTTCGTTTTGATATCTTTTGAATATTTCAAAAGTATCGGACTTATGTTTAATCAGATAAACATATCCATATTTACTGAAGTCATCAGTAAACGTAACGTAGTAGCGATTTCCATCTTTTGTGGCGCATCGGAATGGTCCACATACATCTGTGTGTACCAAGTCCAATAGTCCTTCACCTCTTTCACATGATCCAGTGAATGGTGATTTAGTCATCTTGCCCAGTAAACAAGATTCGCATACATCATCCGATTTGATGTCGAATGATTCCAACACTCCATCCTTTTGGAGTTGGGCGATGCGTTTCCTGTTTATGTGCCCAAGACGATAATGCCACAATTTGGATTTATCAAGATCATCACACGAATCAACATTTAAAATCACATTGCTAACACATTCAACATTTTCATATATGCCTTTGTAAGGAGAAGCTTTAAAAATAAAACTACCATTTAGATAAACCAAAATATCTCCATTGTTATTATCAAATGAAAATCGATAACCATCTTTGAACAATGCATAAAATGAAATTATGTTTTTCTAGTCATTTCTGACAAATAACAGCAATTATTTAAATCTATCTTAACTCCAGACTTCAGCATGAGCTCGAATTTTTTAATCTTGGTCACGGACGTGAATTTCCTGTTTCCCATGATTAAATTGAGCTCTCCATGCTTCAAACTTCTACTTTCCTTTAGACCCTGTGATACAGTGCAAATGTGAGTACCACACCCTGTATCCAGAACCCACGAATCAGAAGTTGTAGTATTATGGAGTTCATTCATAAACATACCTGAGTGACTACTATTTTTGACCTTTCCGTCTTTAAGGTCATTCAGATATTTTGGGCAGCTACGCTTCCAGTGCCCCTTTGTGTTGCAGTAAAAGCACACGGCTTCCTTTGGATCATTTGTAGCTGCAATCTCAGATTCAAACTTTCTCTTGGAACCATGACTAGACTTTCCAGTATTTCCTTTCCAAGTTTTTCTTTTCTTTGCATTTTGACCAATAGCTAACACAGGAGCTGCTGAAGTAGAGGGCACATCAATCTTTTTAATCCCTTGCTCAGCGGTTTGCAGCAAGTTATGGAGTTCCATTATTGAGGTTTCTTTCTCATTCAAATTCATTTGATATGAGATAATAAACTGATTGTAGACAGCTGGTAGATGAGATAGAATTATGTTTATCGAGAGCTCAGTATCAAACATCATGTTCAATGATTCCAACCTATCAAAGTACCCTTTCATCTCCAAACCGAAAGCACAAATAGAGGCTCCAGGTTTAGGTTTGCAAGCCATGAGAGATTTAACCACATCAAGATGTTCTTTGCTTGCCTTTGCCTAAAACATTTCCTTTAGTTGTTGGTTCATTTCATAAGCCCAGGTATTCTCAAAAGTCTTTTGCAATTCAGGGCTGGGTTCATGGAAGATGCCATGATGCAAGACACTTTGTTTGCATCATCATAATGTTTTCGGTGAGCTTCAATCTCCTCTTGGGTTGAATCATTATTAATAGTGGAAATCTGCTCATCGAGAACATACTCCTTGTTCTCGTACCGTAGGGTAAACCTAGGGTTTCGCATCCAGTCCATATAGTTTGGACGAGTAAGTCTTTCCCTCCCAAGAACTGAGAGTAGTGAGAAGTTCGAGTTATTTGTGGAACTGGGAGCGGGAGGATTAGTACCATTTTCAGTAGACATCTTATAATATAAAACAGTTTTAATTAGTATGAATATTCCTTAATTGTTTAATTACTCAATTCTAAATTAAGGCTAGGATCCATATTTTCGATTCGTTTTATGAAGAGGTTTGCCGTAATCATTTCACGAATTTATTTTAGGTAAACAATGCTTTTGTCAATTTCATTCTCTATGAAATTCCCAGTTCTTTTGAGATTCATTGATTCAATCAATGACATGTTAATCTCGAATATGCTTATCTACCATTCATGACTGCGATGTCGAATATCATGAATAAGATAGTGAACTTAACCATGCTCAACCCGCGTGGTCCCCGGTTTGAGTACGCTCGAGAATCGCGAGTCTCACATTACCTCTCACTTATGTCCTCTCATTAATGGGCCGGTAAACCACGCACGCTCCATTAATAGTCCATATGAGAGAGATGCGGTTTTCATGGACTAGCATACAATTCACATTTGTTATACTTAAAACGGGATTTTGTTTTAGTACTTTAAATCAATACTTTTGATATTGACATCATCCTATCAAAAGTCCTCGGTAGCTCCATTGAACGCACAAAGAAGCGGAGAAGTAGGTCAGCGCGAAGCATATTAAAAACCCACTTCTTTAGGGAAGTAAAACATCCCGCCTTATACCTCTCTTATAGTTTGTTCACTATGGGTGAGCCGATTTATCAATTGACTGACAACGTATTTAAACTTTAAATGATACATATATATTGATCATAATATACATAGGTCTCTTTAAACTTTTAAAGTTTAGGGTTCTATTTTAAACATTTTAAAATTTAGGGGTATCAATTAATCAATTCAAATATTAGTATTTACTCTAGATCCATATTAACATTTAATGATCATATAAATTTATCTATGAATTACTATTTACCATTAACCATTAACTAACCAGTAACTCCATGTTAAGTGCCTATATTATTAAGCTAAGGCTCTGATACCACTGGTGGATTTTCTATTCCCTTATTAGATTAACATACAATGCGGAAATAACAATTAATCTAGGGTATGAAGGAAACTAAACCCTAAAGGATCTTAACTTAATAATAATAAGCTACAAAATAAAATAAATAGATAAGAAAATACTAACCTTTGAGAAAATCGGATTTCTCACACGCAGACCACCTTGACTTGGAGGCGAGTACTCAAACCAGAGCACCTCTAATGGTTCACACCCACGAACCAAAGAGAAAATTCCAACTCCTAAGGTCTTGATTAAATCGAGTAAACTCTTACAAGGAGTCAGAATGAGAAAGAGAGAATGATGTACTTTGAAACCAGGGCATACCCTCTATTTATATAGGGAGAGGGAGGCTTAGGGTTTTTCCCATGGCCGATGTGGGATAACCTGATTCGGCCATCCAACCGCCGGTTGGATTATCCAGCCGCCGGTTGGGTTTACTTAATGCCCAAGTATTCGAGCCACGACCCGCGTCTCCAACCGCCATGCTCCAGCCGCTGGTTGAACATTCCAACCGCCGGTTGGATTTGACTTCCAGAATTTTCTTTTTAGTTTCTAATTAATTCATCAACTATGATAATTAATAAACCAAATAATTAACTATAATATTAATTCCAATTAATTTTATCTCTCATTTATTTTTCTTTAACTATTCGTTAAGGGCGAACCAAAAAGGACTCTACTTTTAATGATATACTTACCCATTAGTTATGAACTTGGACACTATATCCAAAATTCTTAATATTTGATGAATATGAATTATAACGAATTGAAGATATGTATGAATGCCTTTGATGAATTTGAAATTTATAATGTTTTGATTGATTTACATGCTTTAATTTTGAATTTTAAACAAAAATTGATGAAATGGGTATTGTATATGAGTTGGAGAAGATACAAGGAAATGTGTGGTTGAAGTTTGCTTCCCTCCTTCTATCAAATTTAGAACTTCCCTCTTGATCCTTCATATATATATATATATATATATATATATATATATATATATATATATATATATATATATATATATATATATATACTTACGATATATATATATAATATAGATATATAAACTACTTACAATGATTTATATAAATTATTAGTGTTTTAAAGTTTTGTTTAAGATGTCGAAATCTAAAACATCATCTTATTCGGGTTAAAATACAGTCCCCCGGTCCGACTCGTACCCAAATAACTAAAATCCGAATAACTCATCCTGATAAATAATAAATTTAAAAATTCGAATAACCCGACCCATTGACACCGAAGTTCTAAACTTGTAACCGACAAGTTTCAGACATTCCTTTCCGCAGATATGGGCCTGAGCTTTTTGTGGTATCTCCAAGTTCAATATTAATAACGGGCTCCTCTTTATCTTTGGCGTAAAAGTTTAAAGTTTAAACAGTGAAGTGTAGCACTAGAAGCATTTGGGTCGAATGGACTATTTTGGCCCAGACTGTGGGTTAGGCTGTATAGTTTGTATTGTTAATTGGTCCGTAGGTTCTTTAATGGGTCCTTTGTATTTCCCATTGGACAGACTCCAAAGATGGCAAATTGTGGGGATTAAATAAAAAAGTGATTGTATTTGAATTTTGAGCTATGAATATTAGCCAAAGGGCTTTTAACCTATGGATACGTGAACAGTCCATCAAATAAAATTTCAAAAAGTATGAATTCAAGTATCAAACTTTTTTTAATCAAAGTATAGAACTTGCAAAAATAAGTTGAGCTATTAATTTTGAATTGAGCTATCTTTTATAAAAAAATCGGATAAAGTTTAGTTAACTATTTTTTTAACAGTAGCAGCATAATGTGTAATTGTTGATACTCCTCGTGACATAACCCTTTACAAGTCAAAAACAATACTCTTGTGAAGTTAACGAAGAAACTGAATTATTATAACCGGATCCATCCAAATAGTAAGATAGTTTCGGATTCGATATTTTAGGAACCAAAATACAATTGAATTTATTTAATTGAATACGATTTAAATGATCCATCCAAATTATCGACTCATATGTGAAATTAACACGTGTATGTTTATGTCTTTATTAAGTTGAAATAAAAATTGTTACAATCAAATTGAAAACTTAAAAATATTGGGTAAAAAAGGTTTTATACTCGTCAAATAATTTTTCTTTTAACTTTGTGCATATGAAGTGTGTATTTGTTTATATTAAAAAAAAGTTGGTGAAAGGTAGGTGAAATATTTTTCAACTATTTATCTCGGATTTGCTTCTTATTTTTAAGTAATTTCTGTAGGAAAAGATGCCAAAAGAACATTGGCTTATTAGTCAAAAAGTCCACCGGAAAAGCAAGTCAATTGTATTTGTCCTATCCTTTAAAGAATACTAAAATGCTTATCACATGCTTACAGCTATGGTACAAACAAAATTAAAGTACACTAAAGTTTCATTAATATCTCACATAAACAAAAATTAGTCATAGATATGTCAAATTAAAGAACATTAGCTACACTGCGGCTAGGCGTATTATTCCGAGTACATGTCAATCTAAGTCGAACACAATTACGGTATATGTATGCATGACTATACATTACTGATGTTTGAATAATCATAATCAAGGGCTAATCAACATGGCATACTGGTGATTTTATGTTGTAATTATAAAACCATTTCAAATTATTTATAAATGGAATAAAGAAACAATATGACGTAGTGATTTTAAAGTTGATGAATTTATTTGTTAATGCATGTGAACTTTCATTGTCAAGTTCATAGTGTTTCTTGGACTTTTCATATTGTTTCAATCCAAATCATTATTATCTTATTTCAGTGGGTGCTAAATACTAATACGTAGTTGGATGCTTTTTGACTAGCTAGAAAATGACATTTATTAAAAATTTAACTTTTATAACAAACGAGACGAGGCAAGCTCGTGTTCGTTTCGAGATCGACTTATTTAGTACGTATTTTTAAAATTTTTTATTTATATATTATTATAATAATTGAATTTTTTATGTAATTTAACTATATAAATGGTAAGACTTTATTTTATTGAACGGTGGTAACATTTATACTAGTATTATTCTAATAGTTATACATGTGTATAACAGTTTTTATTATACAACAATATATATTATATATTATAGTATGTACGTTGTAGTGTTTTTTTTTTTCTTTAACGGCGAATTGCATTAAACTAGCAAGAAGCTAGACAAAAAGAACTACAAAGTGTTTAGAATGATCGAAGTTGGGTTACATGACCAAACAACCCAATCAAACGATTTTAGCTTTGCTCTCCCCACCATCCAATTATAGGATAAAAGTTTGACCTCATCAACTATTGTGTCGAATCTCCATTTTTTTATACAAAAAACCGCTTCATTTTTAAATCGCCAAATAAGCCATAAGCCATGTACGTTGTAGTGTTGTACTATAAGATTATTACATGTATATAAATTATAGTCTCGCTTAGGATAGTTAGCCTATCCGAGTCAGATGTAAGAAACTCAAGCTCGAGTTTGTTTAAGAAATGAGTTTTAGAATATTGACGTTTAAGCTCATATTGAGCTCATCCCAATTCAAGTTTTTAATGAGCAGAGTTTAAATAGTTTGCAAGTAGCTTGACTCGATAAGACGATAAGAGTAGGCAAAAATTAAAAATAGGATAAAGTAACCATGATCGCATAATCTATGGTGAAGTATATATATATATATAAAAGAAAGCTCTAGAATTGTCACGTAAACATGAATGTCACGTGTCAATCTCTTAACTTCAGTTAACAAATTATTTAATTAATATTATATTATTATTTTATTATTTTATAATAATTAATAAATAATAAATATAAATGCTACGTATATTATAATAATATGGAAATAGGAGTCACATACGAAAACAAAGTCCTATAAATTATTTAATTAATATTATTTTATAAAATATGTACTACAATTATCATTTAATCACGTAATATCTAAAATAATTCTAATAAATTACCGTGCATTGCACAAGTCTTCCACTTATTATATATATATATATATATATATATATATATATATATATATACACTAAAAGAGTATAAAAGAAAGCTCAGAATTTACCATTTGGCATAAAATCCTACGTGACAATTTCTTATAATTTTTAAATTAATAAATTAATTATGTTTTAAATAGTTCAGGATAACCATAAGTTATTATCACAAGTGTCAAATTATTATTAAACAATGATATGTTTAGGATAATTAATTTATTAATTATTATTGTCGTCTGTAGTTCTATTATGTTTAGGATATGTTTTAATAATTGTATTGGTGCATTTTCTTAATTATTTATGTTTCTATTATGTATTTACATTATTCAATTGATAATACAGTTGACATCTAAATTTATTTATTTTTTCTAAAAAAGTTCGACGTAGATGGTCTTCTTTTTACGTACCATAAAATTAAATATTGTAAATTTGAGATTGACGTACATCGTACGAGTTTGCATCTAGTATATATATATATATATATATATATATATATATATATATATATATATATATATATATATATATATATATATATATATATATATATATATATATCAAGTTCCGAAGACAATAAATTGAGTCTTAACGGCAACGTTGCTTTTACTTGTTATATTAGCAAGTTCCCAAAGCAAATACTTAACTCTTACTACATGGAAATACTCATTCTAAACATTAAATAAACTCAAGTAATTAATTTCAACTGCACTTGCTTCGGAGTAAATTAATCATCTTCTTTGACCATTAAATAATACCAAAATGTACTCCAAATTGCAATATGATATTGGTTATATGGATGCCTTCTATTTCAATAAAAAAAAAAAACAAAAAAAAAAACCCAAGAAACTAGTTTTGGAGGCAAACTTTCGATTATCATGTATAGAATTTAATCATTCTTCTTTCCTAATTCACCTAAATTTCTTGTGTGAATTTTTGATTTGATGGTGATGTGAGGAGGAGGTGGTGATAACAAGTGGTTGTTTGATTTAGATAGATAGGCTAATCCATTTCATTAATCTAAATCTATCTTTAATGGGTAATTATGCTACACATCTTTGCTCCAATTATCCATCTAATAGTTTATTCCTAAAAGGCTAAAACACACATTGTTTAATTGATAATTAATGTGTTCTTGAGTGTACATAGGGTATGTTTGGCAAAAGGGGTTGTTGGAGCTTATAAGAGATTGTAATTATAATTTTAATAATTTTCATTCAGAATAAAAGTCTTGTTTAGTAACAAAATATAGGTGTAGATTCTTCAAAAAATAAACCCCTAAAATCCACTAAACAATAAACTTTCTAAATTAACTTATAAAATAATCTTCGACCACTAGAATCTCCGACTCTAGTTTCTTCTTAAACACACTCGTAAGTTACGTATGGTCTAGTGTGAAAGTCAATATCATAGTTACATATTTAACCCTTCAACTTTTGAAAGTATCTATAATCAGTTTTTCATTTGTCCCTTGCTACACGTACGTCGGTGTAGTTTGATGCACGAAATATTCATACTTAAATAAAAGCTATAATCCATTTGGTTATAATGTTCGTCAAAAGTGTGACATCAAGTTCATATGCTTATATTCCTGATATATTAGAGAAGTGTGGCGTGCTTAACTTGGTTTGGCACAAATCTTTTTATAGATCACCCACTTGAAAGCAATTTTGTTTCCAACGTTAAAAGTATATCATATCATATCAATATCAATATCATATCAATAATAATTAAAATATATACTGTATACGATAGGTATTGAATAACTTTTTTATTTTGAAAGAAAAAAACAAATCCTTATCACACAAAGAAACAAAATATGAACGTGTTTTTAAATTACTTATGAATTTTGGATGTTACGTAGATTTTAAGAGCATCAATTAATAAAGATGCACACTAATCGAACGATTCCTATTTCTAGAAAAAAAAACCCAAGTGGCAAGTTGATAGGTGGATTAGTGGACCGGTAAACCAAACCAAATCTACTTTATGGTCACCGGATTCGCGTGTAATTGAACTCCTTTTGTGCCTTTTATTTTTTAAGTCCAAATCGCCGGTGGCATCACGGCACCACCACATAATCATGGTGTTAAGTGTTGTGTTTGCTCGTTTACTCATTTTTTTTTTCCTATATACACGCTAGTCAACCTTTCTCTTTTGCGTTTCAAATAACAAGGAATTTCTTGTCCACATAACTAAAAAGAAGATTACTTTAAAAATAACTGTACATAATACTTGTTACTTTTATCAATCCGGCCCCTTATGAAAGTAATATTTTACAAAAAGAAATTATTTAGTGCTCATTCAATTTCAATTTAATTGTCCACTAAAAATTTGCGTATAATAATTGTGCTGCTGGTCAATAAAATTCCGTATTTTTCACTTAAATACTTTCTAATTGGTTGAAACTTAAAGTAGACAATTATTTTGAGACATCACATAAAGAAAACATGAACAACTAAATTGGGACGACGAAGGTAGTGATTGTTTGAAGGAGTGTAATTTGAAGTTATACGCTCTCGATCTCACTACAAGTTTTCATTTGCTATTTTTAGTTGTCTCAAATAAATGTTCACTTTCATGTTACAATTAATCAAAAAGACTTTAGTGGGTATAAATGTTATTTGATTGTTGGTGAATATAATAAGTGGATATTTTTAAAACTGTGTGTATAGTCAAAATGAAAATCTGGAGGTGGTAATTATTTGTTGGTTAATATACTCGAAGTAGAAAATGTGTATTTGTTTCTAGAAGTGTAGTATTTGTTTAACATTTCCGTTAGACAAGGAAAGTGGTACTTTTACTATTGCAACTATAGATGCATCATGGATGGGTTGTTGTTACTAATTTTTAATATTATATTTTCATTTTTTAAATTAATGTACGTATTGCAATATGAGTAGAAGTTATAGCATTACAAATACTAAAAGATATGCATTGATATTTAAACCGATCGTATAAATTAAGTGACCAGTTATACTTTCAGATGAGTTTAGTTTGTCACGTTAACTAAGATCATCCACTTGGCATGCACAGTGAATCAATTCTCAAGAGACTCCTGAAGTAAAAAGGAATATCACGACGTTTAGATCAACACACACCAACGTCATTTCATGTGAATGAGAATTGATCGTGTTACAAAACATACATTTTAGGACTGAGCATGCAAAGGAAATCACAAAAGGACTGAAACTCCATAAAGTAATACAACGAAGGGTCCATTTTTGTAATTTACTCTAAAAAAATATTAAACCGTAGAAAACATATCCAGAGTATTCTACAACTGGGGTACCAATAATTAAAAAAAAATAAAAAGAAGAAGATAAAAGTCATGAATATTAAAAGTATTCGTAAATCAAACATATTGGAATCTAATTCTACAATGGAGATGTGTTCCACATTGATTAACAAAAATATCATATATAAACAAACTCAATTCAATCCAACCCATGATCACCATGCACTATTATCATCTCCAACACCACCCAAATCTGCAAATCTAATGAACTACTACTATACTCGAATCATCTTTCTACTCTAACAATCTCCAATTCCATTACCAAACCCAAATCAATGGCATACCAACACCATTCCACCCTTCATCTCCTTACCATATTCCTTTCCATCACTCTCACCATCGCCGCCACCTCCACCCGCGACACCACCGTCCTCCTACGCGTCAAAACCACCCAACTCACCGACCCTGATTCCCTACTTTCCAACTGGAACAATTCCATTCCCCCGTGCTCATGGAATGGAATCACTTGCGACAACCAATCACAAGACATCATTTCAATTGACTTCACAGATTTCTCCACTCTTTCCGGCCCATTCCCGGCTGACTTTTGCAGAATTCAAACTCTCCGCCATCTCAGCATTGCTAATAACTACTTTAACGGTACAATATCACCATCTTCTTTCTCACTTTGTTCTCATCTCACATTTTTAAATCTTTCTAGTAACGTATTCGTCGGTGAATTACCTGAATTCTCACCTAGTTTTGTTAACTTAACAATTCTCGATCTTTCGTTAAATAATTTCACTAGTGAGATTCCTTCGAGTATTGGCGAGTCGTTATCGCTTCAAGTTCTCGATCTCTCTTCGAATTTTTTCTACGGTTCAATCCCGGAATCGTTAACGAATCTAACGGAGTTAAAAAAGTTTCTGGCGCCAGTTAATCCAAATTTAACAGGACCGTTACCGGAAAAAATTGGAAATTTAAAAAAACTAGAAATATTTAGGATTTCAGGAGCTCAACTATCTGGTAAAATACCCAATTCAATTGGTGATCTTTTGTCAATTAGAAGCATTGATCTTTCAACAAACTTACTAACTGGTGAAATTCCAGAAAGTATTAAACGGTTGAATAGTATTGAACATTTGTGGCTATACGACAACGATTTATCAGGTGAATTACCGGATGTGTTTGGAAATTTAACTTCTTTGATTGATTTTGATGCTTCTTTAAATAAGTTGACTGGTAAGTTACCTGTTAGTCTTGCTGGATTACATCTGAAATCATTAGATGTTAATGATAATCAGCTTGAAGGTGAAATTCCTAAAATTCTTGGTTCGAACCCGAATCTTGTTCAGTTGAAGTTATTTAATAATAAGTTTTCGGGTCGGTTACCCGAGGGTTTGGGTGAAAATTCTGATTTGGAAGAATTTGATGTGTCTGGTAATCAGTTTGAAGGTTTACTGCCTTTGAAACTTTGTGATAAAAAGAAGCTTCGGAAGTTTATTTGTTTTAATAATAAACTTTCGGGTGAAATTCCGGGTTCTTGTGGTGACTGTGAATCGATATATTATGTTCGTTTATCGAACAATGAATTGTCTGGAGAGATTCCAGTAAGTTTCTGGAACTCATCTAGACTTGAGTATGTTGATGTTAGTGATAATAGGTTTAACGGGTCGATGCCTGGTTCGATTTCAAAAGGTGTAACAACGTTAATGATGTCTGGAAATGGTTTCTCCGGTGAGTTACCGACGGGAATTTGTGGTTTACATAAGATTGTTGAGATGGATTTAAGTAGTAATAAGTTCTCGGGTCAACTGCCCACTTGTTTAACCCGTTTGAAGAAGTTGGAGAAGCTTAATCTTCAACTGAATAGTTTTACTGGTGAAATTCCGAATGCTATGAGTTCATGGAAGGAGCTTTCGAGTTTGAATCTTTCGAGTAATCACTTCAGTGGTGAAATCCCCGATCAAATTGGGGATTTACCCGTTTTGAATTATTTGGATCTTTCTGGAAATTCACTTTCGGGCAAGATCCCGGCTTCATTGAGTAAACTCAAACTCAATGCTCTTGATCTTTCAAATAACAATCTTGAAGGGGAAGTGCCATCAGGTTTAGATACTGAAGTTTATGTCTTGAGCTTTAGGGGTAACCCAAAACTATGTAGTCCGGATCTTAAACAGTTTCCTAGATGTCATAAGACGAAAAAGATAAGCTATTACTTGGTGGGTATTCTATCGGGTTTAGCTTTCTTTCTAATCGTGTC
The DNA here is from genome assembly GCA_963930675.1 of Gnaphalium uliginosum. NCBI lineage: Eukaryota > Viridiplantae > Streptophyta > Magnoliopsida > Asterales > Asteraceae > Gnaphalium > Gnaphalium uliginosum. Next base: position 12,545,329 of record OZ005685.1, on the reverse strand, counting down.
GCTTCTCTGGCTTGTGATCAGGACTAAATTATTTCGGCGAAGTAAGAGTTTATGGAAGATCACATCGTTTCAGCGACTCGGGTTTAAAGAACATGACGTGCTGGTATCATTATCGGAGAGCAACGTTATTGGAATGGGTGGGTCCGGGAAGGTATATCGAGTGACACTCAAGACCGGTCAAACAGTGGCAGTTAAGAAGCTATTTGGAATCCATCGAAGTTCAGAAACTGAGGCCGAGTTTTGGTCTGAGATGGAGACATTGGGTAGAATTCGGCATAAGAACATTGTGAAGCTTTTGTTTGGTAGTGTTGGAGAGGATTTTCGGGCGTTGGTTTATGAGTATATGGAGAATGGGAGTTTAGGTGACATGTTGCATAAAGATCCTAAAGGCGGATTTGTGTTAGATTGGAGCAAGAGATTCGACATTGCTCTTGGGGCTGCGCAAGGTTTAGCATATTTGCACCATGATTGTGTCCCTGGTATTGTGCATCGAGATGTTAAATCCAATAATATACTGTTGGACCAAGAGTTTAGACCACGGGTTGCTGATTTTGGTCTAGCCAAGTCATTGCAGCTTGAAGAGAAAGATAGTGAGGGAGCCATGTCCCAAGTCGCTGGTTCCTATGGCTACATCGCACCAGGTTGTTTTCGATTCCATTTCCTTTTTAGTGATTTTTTCAACAGGAAACTAAACATCTCAAGTTAGACAGGTCGGGTAAATTGGGTAATGGGTCAAAATGGGTAATATTTTGGTGTTGTTCAAAACGGATCAGGCTGGGTTGGGTTGGGCTCCATAAAGCACTTTTCATCCAATGAATAATCATTTTATAGAAGTTTATGGGTGTCAAATTTGAATAAAATGATTTGAGAGGTTTGGTGAATCGGTATATTAAATATACATGTTGGGAGACTTTGACCCGTATGACTCATTCAACTCCTTTCATTTTAAGTTAATCTTTTTGATTATACCTATTTATTTACCCATTAGAGATAAAACATAATCCAAATCGACGTATGTAGTAGTAATGAGTTGAAATTGGCTTACATATTGGAAACTAGTGTTATTCTAAGTTACAATGCTGGTTTTATCTTGCAGAGTATGCATACACGATGAAAGTTACTGTAAAGAGCGATGTTTATAGTTTTGGGGTGGTACTAATGGAGTTGGTAACTGGTAAGAGGCCGAATGATTCTTCTTTCGGTCAAAACAAGGATATCGTGAGGTGGGTAACAGAGGCTGCTTTATCGTCACCTGAAAAACCCGACGAGGGTGGCTGGACAAACTTGGAACAACTTATTGATCCTAAAATGAACCCTTTAAGTTGTGATTATGAAGAAATTGAGAAGGTGCTGAATGTAGCTCTTCAATGTACCTGTGCTTTCCCTATTAACAGACCATCCATGAGAAGAGTTGTCGAATTGCTCAAAGACCAATCTACGACACCTTCGAAATCATAGTGTTGTTTAGTGTATTTTCTGTTTACATTGTACAAATTTTTTATTTTTGGATGTGTGACACAAGTTCACGCGATTCCTTTCATATGATATATAATTTGAAAGTTAAAGTTATGAGTTTCAAGTTTTGAGATTTTTGCAGCTTAATTCATTTCTATGATAATTAACTTAAGAGAGGAATTTAATGCTAAAACATAATGATACTCATGTTATGCAAACTTAACGCTCACATTTTTTCAATATAATACTCCAATGAATTTACATTGGTATCCGTTTTTCACAATCTCCTATCAAATTTACAAAAATCTGTATAAAAAACATTATCATGATTCATGATTGTTTAATATACAGTAAGTATACTATGCCAACAAGCAAGGACCCAATAGTCAAGTGTTGGTTCAATGACCTTGTACTTTCGACCCTTCTGCATCACCCCTCACGGCCCACTTTTTCATTTTTATTATCTACTTTGAAAATGATTCTTTTGGATTTGTCTACAACTATGATCTGTTTTCATTAGTTTTATACAGCATTTGTTACTGTAATTTGAACTCTAATTTTTACAACTAGTATGACATAGAAACATTTTCCCTTGTTAATGCTTCTCATCACTTTGTATCTCGTGATCTTCATGGATAACGGAAATCAACCAGCTTCGTTATTTTGGTCAGCATAAATGGAAATGAGGTTTTGGGTTATACGGGTCGAATAATCTTGCACATATAATAATTTAACACACTTAACATGTAGTTGAAGAAAAGAGATGTGAACTTAAAAGTCATTAAGGTACCACAAGGTAGTTGCATCAAACACAATTATAAATGGAGCCCATAAATAGTAATTTAAAATCAAATCATCCAACAGATCATTTTAATTTTAATATGAATAAAATTATTTCTCATTTAGTTAGATATATCTTAAATCACAATTTGATTGAAACGATATCATTTTTTTTTTAACTAAACATTAGTGTTAACACTAAATTGTCAAGAGACGCAAGTTGCAAGTTATGACGAAGCCACTATGTGCTGAATTAGAGTAGTAAACTTGATACTTGTTGCTAACATCTTAAAATACTCGTGTTTGAATCTAAAGATGCACGAATTTATATATATATATAAAACCACATGTAACATTGAACTTTTAAATAGCGTATACATGGTTAATTTTGGAAGTTAAATACCTGAGTAAGTGAAGGTTGTTAGGTGGCAATTTATGCAGATGAGGCTTAAAAATGACCTAACTTCACAATTTTAGTGCCACAACTGATATCCATTGGAGAGGCGTTTTAATAAACGCCTTCAAATTTCTCTTCTTCATAAATTTCGCTGTTTCAAAAGCGTTTAAAAATGAGGGAGTGCATATCTGTTCACATCGGACAGGCTGGTATTCAGGTTGGGAATTCTTGCTGGGAGCTTTATTGTCTTGAGCATGGCATTCAGGTAAATGTTTGCTCCTTATTTTATCTTTTGTAACTTTAGCATGTTTAATGTAAATTAATGTTTGTAGCTCTTTATGCTGTTGTAAATAATACTGAATTACTGATCATATGTGGGTTGGACAACCTGATGGGCAGATGCCAAGTGACAAGACTACTGGGGGAGGTGACGATGCTTTCAACACCTTTTTAGTGAAACAGGTGCCGGGAAACATGTCCCCCGTGCTGTTTTTGTAGATCTTGAGCCTACTGTCATCGATGAAGTGAGGACTGGAGCATACCGCCAACTGTTTCATCCAGAGCAACTCATTAGTGGCAGAAGATGCTGCAAACAACTTCGCACGAGGCCACTATACCAGTAATTAAATAACCCTTTTTTCAGCATAGCTTTTTTATAGAGTTGACATGGTAATAACTGACAGAACTTCTTTTCGTTGAATTTGTTGCGGTTGGAAAAGAGATTGTTGACTTGTGCTTGGATCGCATTTGAAAGCCTGCTGACAATTGAACTGGTCTTCAAGGCTTCTTGTTATCAATGCTGTTGGTGGAGGCACGGGTTCGGGTCTTGGTTCCCTTTTACTGGAACGATTGTCAGTTGACTATGGCAAGAAGTCAAAGCTTGGATTTACTATTTATCCTTCACCACAGGTTTCAACCTCGGTTGTGGAACCATACAATAGTTTGCTCTCTACTTGTTCACTCTTGGAACATACTGATGTTGCCATGCTGCTTGACAATGATGCCATCTATGATATATATAGGCGCTCTCTTGATATCGAACACCCAACTTACACGATCTCAGGTATTAAGAGTTGTTTCTTTTTTTGCTGTTATTTGCATGGCTTTTTGAAGTGGTAATTTTGACTGATTTACTAATGAACTATCAATTAAGACTCATGAATGCATCAATAGGCGTTATGTTTCTTTTCTCAAGTGGGTCAGATATTTTTTAAGAATTATTAAACCCTAAACATTATTATAAGGAAAATAATAATGTGCACAACGTGTATGAGGGATTGAGGGTCAATCCAAACCGGCCCATTTTGACCTGTACCAAAAATGAGCCCGTTTGACCTGATCCATTTTGACACATTGACTCTCGCATCTTGACACACCTCTACTTGCTTTAGTTACTGGCTTGAATAGGCATACTAATGCTATAAATTTGTTGTATGTAGGTCATATCTTCATTGACCGCCTCTCTAAGATGGGGCTCTGAATGTGGACGTTACTAAGTTCCAAACGAATCTTGTACCATATCCAAGAATCCGTTTCATGCTTTCGTCTTACGCCCCAGTTATCTTTGCTGAAAAAGCATACCATGAACAGCTCTCAGTTGCGGAATCACAAATTCTGCATTTGAGCCATCTTCTAATGTGGCATCAACTACCAGCCACCAACTGTAGTTCCCAACGAAGATCTTGCAAAGGTGCAGAGGGCGGTGTGTATGATCTCCAACTCGACTAGTGTGGCTGAGGTGTTTTCTCGCATTGACTATAAGTTTGACTTAATGTATTCAAAGAGAGCTTTTGTTCATTGGTATGTTGGTAAGGGAGTGGAGAAAGGTGAGTTCTCGGAAGCTCGTGAAGATTTGGCTGCGTTGGAGAAGGATTATGGGGAGGTCTGCCGAGTCTGGTGATGGTGAAGATGATGATCAGAGAGAATACTAATACTCAATGTTTTGTTAACTTAAGTCACACAAGTATTATGTTGGTAATATGAATGTGGTTTGCTCTATAATTAGAGATCATAATTTTTGTATCCCCCATGAGTTGTTGATTGTATGAATGTGGTTTGGCTTTTGGTGGTTACTCGTCTCCTGGATTTGAATGTGGTTGCTACTGAAATTTGGTTAACAACAAGTAATTTGTGCAGAAGTGAGTTTATTTTTTAAATATTACTTTAATTTAATGATAAATAATTTGAAGGCATAACTGAAATCAATAGAAGTTGGTGACCGAACGCAGCAATATGCTACGTTTACGGTACAAGTCTTTCTTTTAAACCATTAGAAGAAGCTATTATTTAGAAATGTTTCGTTAAATACACCCCTAAGGGCAATATTGAAAATGTTCGAATATACATAAATCATTGTTTAGGGCCATAGAATTTTAAATATATTAAGCATGTTCCATGTTTACAGTTCGTGATTACCATTTTCTTATATTCATAAAATAATCAAACTTTTTGAGTTTTTGTGGCTGAAGACAAAACTCAAGTTATCTCATAAATTATTTCCTTGCATAAAAACTAAAATTCCATTTAGGGACAAAGGCATTTTGTGAAATTAACCTCCTTCCTTCATCTTTGATAAAGTTACATCAACCAACTACGGCGAACTCATCTGAACTCACTATCCGTCCATTCAAACTCACCGACGCCGATGATTTCTTGACGTGGGCCAGCGACGAAAGAGTATCCCAATATCTCCGATGGATCACCATCAACGACAGAGAAGCAGCCCTCAAATATCTAAAAGAAATCGCCATACCACATCCATGGCGACGATTGCGGCAGTGAAAATGGCAATCCGTATGGTGATTCAGGAGTTACCATATGTTGTAAGGATTGAGGGTGTAATGGAGGATGAAAACAAAGCATCACAAAAGGTGTTGGAGAATGTAGGGTTCAAAAAAGGTTACTTGAGGAAATATGGATTTAATAAAGGGAAAATTAGAGATATGATCATGTATAGTTTCTTATCAACTGATTTATAGAAATAATTAATCAAGAGTATTATAGAAATCAACTACTTGCCCCCTGTTTTTACTTTTTTTTAAAATAAGGCCTATTCGTAGTGACAACCTTCTTGTTAATTACGACTTACGAGTATAATTTAAAGCCATTTTCGACATAATACGGGATATTATAGATGAAAGTAAATTCTTTTAGCTCTGGCTTTTGTATATCCGTCTCTGCAACCTACTATCACATGGTTTAGTGATCTCCAACTTCTTGTTGATTTAAATCGTGTGGTTGTAGTCTTCTATATCTTATATTGTTTCTTGCTTAGTTTGTGGAATTTTCTTTTTATATTATATATTTTTGACCGCATGAGAAAAGGAAAAAAGGAAAAAACATCACAATCACATACAGCTTTAAGATGTGATTCTTTGGGTTCAGATTGATATCTAACACATAAACATGTTGAGAATATGTAGTTCATGATCTAATTTAATCAATTAATATCCGATATTTGGATGTAACAATTCAAAACCTTCACGTGCAATGCTGGAATACGATAGCCACCCATTGGTATTTGGTAGGACTCACCCTTATAAATACACAATTCCATGTAGTTACTTTTAGTTTCAAGAACATATATCCTTGTATAATATTATTATTAGTAGCTTATTACCCGTGCGATACACGGTAATGCTAATGATTGTCTAATTTTTCGTAAATAAATAAGTAAGTAGCAGTGATGCAAGAAAGTAGAAATGCCCATCATAGTGAAAACTAAAAAGCAAAGTTATTTGAAGTTTATTTTCGTACAATAACATTATAGTTAAGTTTTTAAAACTTCTTTAAAATTACACGTCATTAAATTAACAGAGCTACTTTTGGTACTCATAGTCTTAGTAATTACGCAACTAACAAACACAAATAGAAGAAGAAAACTATAAATTTATAGCATAGCAAGTTAAATATTTACCGAGTGTCAGCATCCATCGGGAGGACAACTGAAGTTCTTAAAAGACTTCTTAAAGTAGCAAGGAAAATGAAGATTTAAGTAAAAAAGTCGACGCTATTGTTGGTTAGATATGAGTTGTTATATATTACTTTGATGAAGATTTGCCACATGCACATTGACCCTATGTAGGTTGCATGCTAAACATACATAACATATAAATGTATATCTAGTCTAGATAAACACGAAGAATAAATAACAATAGATTTGACATTAAAATACCAAACAACAGTAAATCACTATGAACATACACACCAGATAAACGAAGTTGATAAAAAACCAATTACGTCATTACATTTTTTGTGGTCCCGAACAACGTGTTCTACTCAATCACAAAAATCCAATCTTAAATCAAAATCATCATAGTCAACAGTTTCGATCAATCATCGACCATTAAAGACCATTAAAAAATAAGAAAAAAGTTAAAAATTAAAAAAACATTTCTATAGCAAAGCAAGAAAAATAAGATCTGGCAAAAGAAAGTAAAAGATACACAAAACATATCAAGTAATCATCATGGACTTTTTTCTTATTTTGCATTTAGAAAATGAAGTACGAAAAAATTGTATCAACAATAATATATAGAGCATCTCAAATTCTTCCTCTTGGTACAAAATTAACATAAACAGGAGAAAGTCTTCTTTTAATGGGCATAACATAAAATTTTAAATTGAAAGTAAAACAAATTATAATTAATAGTGGGTTGCCAATTGAAAGTTGAAGGTAAGTAAATTAAATCGACATTCAAGGTAAATTAATATTAAAAATAAAATGCAATAATGTTGAGAAAACAAAATAGATTGACTTTATCAAATAGGGAGTATACGGAGTAAAAGAATATTGGGACGGTTATTATAATTATACATATTAAAATGTTATCCCGTTAATTTGGATAAGGATGGAATAGTTTTTATGGAACGGTAGAATGGAACGGTTTATTGTTTACATGGGGCATAATTGCTTGCAAAATTTTTGGCAGGAAAAGGAGATTAATTATCTGACGTGGCATCACATAATTAAGTCACAATTAGATGCTAATATCCTTTTTTATTATATTGGACAGATAGATTACGAGTGATTTTTTTTCTTTTTCGCGAAGAATAAAAAATGTATGAGTGAATTTATCATTTATGAGTGAATTGTTACTCGCCGATTTGAGTGATATATAAAGTATAAACGTATAATGTAGACCAGACGAAGGATCCGCGACAATGCGAGTTACGATATTTGACTTTGTAAATGTAAAATTAAATTTTAAGTAAACATAATGTACAAAAGATTATATCAAAGAAAAGAAAGACACTACTGTTATAAGAATTATGAATAACAATTAGGAAACATAGGTTCTATATCGTTCAATCCATTCACATATGACATATCTATGTGGATGGGAATAATTGTTTTTAAATTTTGTATGGTGAAAGTAAAATGAGTAAAAGACAACACATTATTTGCATTAGTCTCATTATATATCATGTGTCTTATAATTTTATCTATTCGTAAAGACTATAATACAAACATAAAGGTTACATAATATTCAAATGTTACAATTCGAGTACTATCTTGCTTTATAAAAATTATATAATTGCCTTATAAAACTTATATAATATAATGTATGCAACTAAATCTTTTATTTATGATGATAATTCAACATTTTCATATATATTAAACTACTCGCGACAATACAGGTCAAATAAATATCTCAATTTGTGTCTTAAATTTAAAGTGTCATATTGTATATATATATATATATATATATATATATATATATATATATATATATATAATGATAATATAAAAATATGATTGAAAAGTTTTTATTTATCTTTTTGTATTATATAGCAAAAAGATTGAATGTTGTAAGTAATTAGTTTTAATTTAATATAATAATCATTAAAGGTAACACCCGCAACAACGATGACGACTAAATTGAAATTGTTGTACATATAAAATTTTATGTTGGATGAAATTTAAAATTTAATGTTTTACAAATAATTAGGGGTTAAAGCGTAATTATGATGAACTAATCTATATCGTTGATCGTTCATGTAGTAACTTAATCATGGGTCCTCTACTTTATTATATGTTCATTAATTATGAGTTTGAACGAGTATTAATAAAAAAATAAGGATAAAATATGTCATCATACAAAACTTATAGACACACTTTAAATATCATAATTAGAGGTAAATATAAATCTAAACTGTAAGATTGTGAAGGAAGGAGACTAATGAAGGGCGGGAATTGCTCTATGCTATCATCTTTTAATTATCAATCAATCTTATAAATATAATATAGTAAACGCTTAATGATGTCATCAAAAATCTAATCAACCAATAGAATCATTCACTTTTGTCCAATTAACTAAAATATAGGATTTGATGACTTCATAAATTATGAATAATTTTTAAAATAGTCATAATAAAAATTAATTTGGAATCCTAATCATATTGTAATTCTAATACTTTACAATTTGTTACATATAACATACACAATAATCATTGAAGACCAAACAATTATTTTATACTTATTATATTTGGAGCTTCAAAATCACAAAATAATATTTATTAAAGTACACAAAGAACAATTTAACTCTTAATAATTTTCTGCCAATCGAACGTACTCCACGTGACCAATTAACTACATGTCCGAAATTATATACAAAAAGTAACAATGATATAACACCAACTAATGTTAAATATAAAAACTACCTTAATTTAATTTTAACTTCATTGCATATTTTTTAGCACGTATGAAACGTTGAAACTTTGATACATATTCGATATATTAAAATTAAATATACAAATTCAATAGTCTGTGTGTACATGAGTTTAATATCTAATATATATATATATATATATATATATATATATATATATTATGTATTTGTAATATTGTTCATAAATGTAATGTAAGTGGATAAGAATAAGAATTAAGAAGAGATGGTAAGTGGTCAAATTCTTGATGTACCTTAACCGCCAGACACATATAACCATACCATTCAAATCCAACCATTATCATACCTTCGCCTTAAACCAACAGACCCCATCCATAAACCATCTATCTATTTATATATATAAAATAAAATTTTTTTCTTACATCTTAACAATGCCACATTATCTACTTACCTTTTTTTAATAGCTTCCTAATTATACCACATCATTAAATTAGTTTTTTTCCCATACATTTTAAATTCGCAATGCCACATTATCTAATTATATTTTCCTAATAGTCTCCTGATTATGTCACATCATCAAATTAATTTTTCTTTAAAATTCTTCATAATTCCTAACACTCACGTCTTAAAGATTTTCAAAATTGTAAATTCCTAACAAACTATTATATTCTATTTTGTGAAGAGCTTTAATTCAATTTTATCATAATAGCTTTTTAAATTTTTACATTGCATTTAATAAATAACGAATTTTTTTCCTACATATAAAATAAATTAATTTTTCTTGCTAATATCTCATATTTTGCAATTATCTAATATTCTCATCATCAACTATAATGTATTAAGGAAATTAGTTTTGATAAAATATATGAAATTGATTATTTTCTTTAGTGTTTGGTATATGTTACTATTGAGTTTTAATAATAAATTTTTATCAATATTAATACAATTGAAAACTTAAAAAAAACATATGATTAATTTTATTTTTTGAAGTACCGTGCATCGCAAGGGCTCAGCAAATGTATTAAAATTTAACATAAATTTGAAACTGACGGTTGTTACTTTTGCCATTAACATGATGACAAGATGGGTGTTACCATGAGAGGTGAGCTCATGTCCAAATTCCAATAGCTTATAAGGAAAGGATGATACTATATAATACTTGATATATCAATTGCTGAAAAATAAATAAAAGTCAATCCATTATAGTTTGATTTACTTTACTAATCATTTTCATTGTCAATGATAATTACATCTTTTAATTAACAAAATTAAACTTATAAATCAATATAATTGTATTTTATAATTGGTCGTACATCGCACGGGCTCGAGGCCTAGTTATTTTATGTAACAAAAGTAATTTATTTTATGTTCCAAATTAAAAGAACGAATTTTTGTTTCTTATATTGTTGAGCAAGGTCAGGTCATCGTATCCAAAATTACGTTATGTGATCACTGTATTTTTATTTTGTTGATTTTTTGGTCACTTTAATTTTATTTTAGGAAATGATAATGGTCCAGGTAACTTGGGGTCAATAGAAACATTCACTAATTGAGTTTGGTATACTTCGTCGGTTTTACCGGATTGATTTTTCTTTTAGGTGAACTTTGTGACTATATTTGTAAAATGCTCTGATACCGACTTCCATGTGAAAATTTTACCTTTGACCATCTATCATACTAATTATCTCTTAAAAAAATAATTGAGAAAAATAAGAGAGAATTCTTGTTATGTACGTGCATGTACACAAGGCAAACAAGTCAAGCGAAATTTAGATTGTTAACCACGAGAACTTACCCAACGACTGATGATATAACGGGTGGAGCCATAAATTTGAAAAAATATAAATTAGGATGATAAGTTTGTGTTCGAGGGATAGATATATAAAAAAAAATACCATTTACGTAAATATAAAAAAGTTTTCTTTAACAGATTTCTAAAAGATTAAGTACGAAAAATATTCTCAATTAAAAAAATCACTTTATATAAATTTTGAAGATAAAGGCAACTGCTTACACAGCCCTCGTCTCCGCTCAGAGCCGGTCCTAAGTGTTTTGGTGCCCCGGGAAAACAACATCCTATATTTTGAGGGTTTAGAACCTCTTAAAGCTAGACGGTTCATCCAAATATCAATATTCAATATTATTACGGAGTAAATAACTAAATAGTTCATTTAAATCACCGTGTTCATGTGTTTTCTTAAGCATACAGTAGGCCTACAAGACATAAGATTTTGTTATAGGCCTAATATAAAATGGTTACTTTAATACGTTCAAGAATTTAAAAAATTTCGAATATATATTTGGTAACACTTTGTGTATTTGTTATATAAACTAAACTATATCTTTTATGTTTTATATAAAAAGCTCTTTAACTTTCATAACTTTTAAAAATTTACATAAAAATTAAAATGTTAATTTACACAAATTCAAAGGCATAAAAATATATCCTTTTAGCATAATAATAGTTAAAACTTAAAATGGTTTTTCGGAAATTCATACGTATTAACACAAAAAAAAAAAAAACAAATGTATTCTCTTGTAATAAGGGGTTAAGCTGTAAAATTTTAAGAGTTGAGGGTGAAATTTCATATAGGTACAATAACAGAGGGAAGTAAATGTTAGATAAGTGGTAATTAGATGGGGTCATGTGGTCATCTTCCCCAACCACTTCTCCCACACTTTCTGCAACTCGATTTCTCTATCGAAGAAAATTTAAAGCTTTTATGTTTCTTCCATTACTTCAGATCTCACTATCTAACACAAATTTATACACTAAAAACATCATATAGCTTTAAAAATTTTTAAAATCAGTTTTAATGTATCATTAAATCTCAGATTCAGACATACTCAGATCTAGCCCCGAAAAACTTGATGTCCTCTGTATGTGTGATGTCCTGTGTAATACCCGAAAGAAAATTAATAATATGAAAACACATATGATATAGACGTTTTAGAGATAATATTAGTGGTCTTAATTTATACAGAGATAACTTCCTATAAATAGAAATTGGATCCTCGAAATCATTTTAAGAGGTGAAGATTGTAATACCCGTAATTTTTAAATTAATAGATTAGTACCACACATTTATATGGTTACATACTGTTTAAGAAATACAAAATTAGTTAAACTTAATATACTGAAATTCAAAGGATCAAATTGTAAAAATGACTAAAATTAAAATTAATCACTTACATGTCCTGTTCATGTATTGACCGATTTATGAACTCAAATTCATTAGACTTGGAGTGATATAAATATACAAGTAAATGTAGTATAATAATAATAATAATAAAAATAATCATCATATATGATAACTAGATAAATACTAATTAATTTTAAAATGGTATAGATATATGAATTATAAAAGTAGAAACCGTATCACATTCAATTAGTAAATCTGTTTGAGCAACTACATAACTTCACATCCAATTTTTAAACCATAAGAATAACTCATTCAAGACTAGCGGCAGTTTTAGACGAATTTGAATTCAGAGGACCGATCGAAATTTCGTTTATGATCGCGTAATATTTAACTGTACCTTTGATTATAGTTGAGGTACAGATTCTATGTTCACTCTTGATTTAAATTAAGTATTGTACGGATATCTAATCTCGTTATTAAAACTTCTTTGGTTCGTATGATATTTTGTAAAGATTTCTTGACTCTTTTGTTTACGTTCGTTAATGTACAAATCTTTAAATTCTCTTGTTAAAACTTACTTGATAAAAGATTCTAAATTGCTAATGTTTTCTATTATATGATCATAAATTGTTTTGCTAAATATATATATATATATATATATATATATATATATATATATATATATATATATATATATATAAATTAGACTCCATACGTTCATTGACCTCCTATGATTCGATTAAATTTCATTGTAATTGTTGTTGACCTATAACTTTTGGATTCATCATTATTGCCTTTTTTGTTAGTATTTGAATTGACCCAATATTTGTTTAGCGTTATTTATTCTATTTTGGGTATGCGAACTATTAACTTCCTATGGAGGTACCATAAGCATGTCATTGTGGCACCGGTGGCGTGACACTTCCGTAACGGTGTGATTTGTTACGGCGTCTCCTCATTGCGGCGTGATAACGGATTTTAGGAGGTGTATTGGTTAACCATAATTATTGTATTGTATTGTATTGTTGTGAATGGAGGTGTAGTGCCCAACGCCTTATTCACCATTGTTTGGTACCCCTGGATCTGCAGTCCATGTACCCATTGTATTATATTGAGCTCGGATTGACTTACCCCATTGGACTCATGTTCGTTTGAATCTCATTGATAAAATATTTGCCTTCGATTGGTTCACCACGAATAAACCGCTTCCGCCATTGAAAAAATTCTTTTTATAAGATATCTACATTAGTTTGCTTTTATTTGTATCCGCGCACTGGACTTTTGGCTCAACCGCATTTCTTTCTATGCGGCAGGTGATCAAGGAGCTTAAGGAACAGAACTCGAGGGAAGTTAAAGTAGCTGGAAAAGTTAGCTCAAGATTTCTTTGGATTATTAATATTTTCTTTAATTATTTAGACACTTTAGAGTTTTGTAACGCACATTCCTTTTTGCTTATTTTGGTGTCATCTTTATGACTCGTTTATTAGATATTTCAAATAAATGAATTTTTTCTCTTATTAAATATCATTAATGTGACTTCCGTTTTCACCTATGAAAATGGGGTGTTACATCCTTGGCGTTCGCCTATGTAGCCCAGTCCCAGAGCTGGTGTTGGGAAAAACAATGATCAAACCTAAGTTATAAATCTGAAGAGTCAAAATCTATCTCAGTTGTATTCAGGAAAAACTTAGTGAATTCCTGAGTCTGTGTTTCTGAGTCTGTGCCACACAGACTGAAGAATTGTTTCTGAGTCTGTGCTGCACAGACTGAATGATTCTCACAGACTGAAAGCCGTGCTCTACTTGAAGACTTATGGATTCATCATCTGAAGAATGAAGACAGAAGACAAAAGACTTCACAGACTGAAGATCACAGACTGAAGATCGCAGACTGATGAGCACAGACTGAAGAGCACAGATTGAAGAATGAAAGTACAAATGTACAGAAGATATTCTTCTTTCCTTAGGCTAGATACAACTGATAAGATGTTTGAGAAAGGTCAAACATCGAACAAAGGTTTTCTTCTCAGCAAAGAAACCTTTTACCTTTTGCTTTTTCTGTTTCCAAGAAAAGCAAAAAGGGTGGCGTGCAAAGTTGCCCAAGATGCATCTGTTATCCCTTGCACAATTATGTAAGCTGGATAATATAGAGTTACACTCAACTCTATAAATAGCAGTTCAAAAAGCACTGCTATGTATCCAAGTATCCAAATAAACCAAGCACTCAAAGCAAAATAGTATACAAGACCTTTAAGCTTAAGCTCAAAGCATTACCACACTAACTGTTAAAGTTTGTAGTGATAATTGTATCTTAATATACTAATACTTGGATCGTATTCAAACCATCTGTGTGGGTTTGAATACTTTGTCATCTGTGTGAGACAAACACTTTATTGTGAATAATACTTTGATTCATAATAAACTCTGTGTCAAAATTAATCTTGTTTTCCGCCTAGATTAATTTAAACTTGTTTGATATAAAACTTGGATATAAACTAACACGTTAAGATAACTGTTATTTAATCTGTATCTAAGTTTTGGGAACATTGTGACCCAGCAGTCGGCCCTGCCTCCCCTCTTTCTATGCCCCTCATATAAACAGAACTCCATTCTACTACAAGTATTTGAGTACATGATAAAACCTATAGTTATAACACAAATTGTTCATTTTATATAAGTTCGATTATATCTCGGTGCAACTCTTTCAACCGTCAGAGTTGTGTTCCATCTAATCCATCATATAGTTTGGTTATGACGATATCACTTTCGAGGACTTTTTGGCCTTGCACAAGTCCATATGTGAACTACTTTTCAAGGTGGCTCATGTGCACGAGGAAAGAGTTAATTGCATGGATAGTCCATGTGGTATACACACACTAACACACTTTATCCGTGCACTTTATTTTTCGCACTGACAGTCCAAAAATTTAAACTTTGTTGCACGCTTGGTCCCTTTTCCAACTTAAATGATCAAAGTACCATTTTCTCTTCTTTTTTTCCAATTTTTAAATTGATTTAAATTATTTACATTAGTTTAATGATAATTAATTTAAAACTAATAAAAGAATATAAATACAAATTACTTAATCACTAATATTATAAGCACAATAAATATATATAATTCGCACCCAAACATCTCCTACTTCTTTGTCAACCACAAATACCACAAATCAATCGTATCTAACTCCTTTTTTCATAATTCAATAAACCCCAATTATCTAATTTCTTTTTTTATAATCAAACGAAACTCAAATTCATTGTACGAGAGTAAATAAATTTATCAAATGGTTGAATGTGAACTTATTACATGCTATTCAAATCGGTCAGCAACTCCAACACTTGCGTCACGTACTTCCGCCAACGACGGTGCCGCGGTTTACATTTTTTCGGTGTCGCTTGTCGGCAGCGACGATGCTACAACATTTTCGAAGATATGGTGATTGAATAAGTATCGAGAAAAAAATAATTGGTGGGGAAATTATATATATTGTGTTTATAATATTAGTGATTAGTAATTTATATCTATGTTCTTTTATTTGTTTTAAGAGTAGGGTTCAAATGAGTACAACAACTTTGTGTGAAAATAAGGGAATCAATCTGAACCACTCATTTTCATCAAATACTCATTTTTCCCATATTTTTAAAAATTAAATATCTCACAAATGACAAGTTATACTTTCGACGATTTTTTTTAATTTTTTTTTATATTTTGGTGGGTTTTACAAATTAGTAACACATGTATTACTGATTAGTTGTACATTTGATTTGCAGTTACAGTTAGGGTTAGGGTTAGGGTTAGGGTTAGAGTTTAGGGTTTAGGGTTTTGCATGGTTTAGGGTTTAGAATGCTTTAGGGTTTAACTTTAGATTTAGCAGGGTTTAGGATTTAGGTTTAGTATAATTTAGGGTTTAGGGTTTTGTAAAGCATTTAGGGTTTAGGGTTTAGGGGTTAGGGTTTGCACCCGAAACCCTAAACCTCAAACTGTAAACCCTAAACCCTAAACCCTAAACGCAACACTAACACATGTGTTACTAATTTGTAAGCCCAATAAAAAATGAAAAAAAAAAAACAAAACTCGTCGAAAGTATAGCTTGTGAGATCTTAAATCGAAGAGAAGAAAACGCTGAATTTTATGGTGCAATTTTCATAATTTTTCGACTTGTCGTTTGTGAAATATTTAGTTTTTAAAAAGATGGGCACATTCTTATTGGTTCCTCTATTCTCAACAGTTTTGTCATTTTCATTTGAACCTTACCCTTTGTTTTAAATTAACTATCATTAAACTAATGTAAATAAATTTAAAACAATTTAAAAGTTGAATAAAAATAAGAAAATGGTAGTTTAGTCATTTAAGTTGGACACGGGACCAAGCACGCTATAAAATTTAGGATTTTGGACTGTCAGTACAAAAGGTAAAGTACATGAACAACGTGTATTACTGTGTGTAAACCACATGGACCATCCATGCAATTAACTCTTTTAAAAAATGTTCTCATTGAATTGTCAATGGTTGTAAATTTCAATTTTTAAGGGGAAAAAAAATCAAATTAATTGATTAACATATCAAATTATTTGTTCGCATATTTTAAAATTTAACATTCAATTCTTTGTTTAAAGTTAACATTTTACGTTTTGAAAATTGTTTTATAACACTTAATTAGATGGTAAATTATTTGTTTGAACGTTTAGATAATAAAGTCTTCAAATAGTTCATAAAATATTAGCAGTATATAAACCCGCATGTATTCACGGATTACATATATGGGTACAAAAATAAAACCGTTGACGATAATCGCCGATACACGGGTTCAGAAAAATCTACGGGTACAAATGGTAAGTTACCGCGCTAATAACCTGCCAGTGGTATTCCTACCCACCATTCTAACTACTAATAGCAAACCCTCACCCTGATTACTCAACGGAGCTTAAGCTTATTTTTTCTACAAGATTAAGCCAAGCCTTGTTTTGTAGAAAAAAAATTGAGAGCTTATTAAAAATAAGCTTTGAAAAAATAAACTAGATGAACTAGCTTTTGGTAGCTTATGAAAGCTTATGATAATTGAAGTTACCAAAATTCCCTTTAATTTATAAGTAATTTTGTTTTTTTCGTCATTTTATGTAAATTCACATTTATAAGATTAAGCTCTAGCTACTTTATCAAACAATAAGCTTCAGTAACAAGTTTCAGTTATAAGATTCCAGCTCTAGATTTCTACTACTTTTTACGAAGCACACCCTCAATGGGTCAAAATTATGACATGACAAGTTTTTTTAGTGGAAAATATAAAAATACTCTAAAATATAATTCTTTTTTCTAAGGATGTAAATATAAAAAATGCCATTAATTACAACAAAATTCACATTAAATAAAATTTTGATACGGGATAATTATCTACTCAGCCTCCACCATGTCTATGTCCTAGCTTACCTTTACTTCATCTCGTTGTTACCTGCAAACCTTTAACGTGGCACCTAACCTCATCTCTTTCATGTTGACAAGATGTAATGTTTATGGTTAGGTTTAATCTTTGACGAAGAATTATCATCGGCAGATAGAGTTTGGGCTGAAAATCGACTGATGATGGTGTCGTTGTGCTACTTCCAAGTTCCATTGGAAAATTGTTTAGAATGAAAACCATCGATGACCTATAACTTAGGTGGCAGGTAGTTTGGTACCAGCGACTGATTTGAAAATTGTTTCGGCTATGATCTTAATTTAAGGTTTACTTCCATTTTTGCCTAGAATTTGTGTTCTTTAATTTGTGTTTTGATTATTTTTGTTAATAAAATCAAACATTGTGTATAATATACCTTGTTTTTCTGATTTTCTTTTTGAAACAAAATTTGCGTTGGTTTTGATTTAGTGGTGTTAGTAGTACGCATATTCTTTGGTTATTTTAAATGTTTTTGACATATGTTCGGTTAAACTTAACGAAGATGAAATACGTGCACAACATCAACGTTTTCAGACTACCAATGTAAAATATAAAAATATAAAGTATAGAAACTAATCGTGTCGCAAATATGTGTAAAACACTTTCGTTCATGCAATTGACACATCTAACGATTTTATCTGATCTACCCTGTGTAATAAGAATGGCTTAGATTTTATAACCTAGCCGACGAGAAATTAAAATGTGCCTTATTATATTGTAGAATGAAAAAAATCTTAAACTTGTAGCCATTGAAGTGCACCCACGTCGGCCATGATAACGACGTGTATTACTGTTACCCATATTTGGCAGGCCGTATTTGACGGGCCGTAGGCCATAGATTTAAAAATAAGTGGCTCGGAAAATTTTTATTCCTTTTCTAATCTATACCTACTGGTCTCTATTAGTGCTTTCTTTATCGGGCCATAGGCCCACGATTTTCAAATAAACAAAATCATGTGTAACCTTAAATGTAGTTGTTTTATAGTAATAATTTATGAATCTAGGATAATCATGTTGTAATACTTTCCTTGTTTCATACAAACCTTGTACTTTAGTTATTAAAATATTAATATAAATTATCTTAGTATCGTCCAACCCGACTGTAGACTTACGATCTATTATTTAGGGTTTCTATATAATATTGTATTCATACACATAGTTGGTATTTATTGAGGAATAGCTAAAATTATGAAGTTAAAAACTTAAAAAGGTATGTCTACGTTCTCCATCGATCTTGGATTATTCTATAACAAGACTCAATCAACTCGCATTTGCATCCAAATAGCTATGAATTAGCACTTGTAACCGTCTCCGTACAACTTTTGTAGCTAATATATCTAGTTAATCATGATGATTGGGTGTATAAAATGTATGTGTAAAAGTGTGGTTGATCATAAGGTTAATTAAGACATATACTAAGTCCAAAAATCGGTATAAGTGAAGAAAAAAATGGTTAAATCATGTCAGTTATTGAATAGATTAGACATACTTTTAGTCGTACACTTTAATTACATATCAATTTTCTTATTATATTAACATGAAGTCGTAAGCTAAATAGCTTTTTAAAGTAATTGTAATTAATCACAATAAAAATTTTAGGATTTTATCATTGTTTGTGTTTGACGTAAATATTTAAGTAATTGAAAATATAAGGTGGATATTTCAACACGAATAATTCTCAAAACTTATGATTGCTTTTCAATCATTCAAGGGTTTATTATGCTACTATAAGATTTAATCTTGAAGATTGGTCATAAATGTTATACAGATGGTAAGATAAATGGGCCGCTTTCATGAATATTTTGACCCACCTAAAAGTTGCCAGCCTCGAGCCAGATGTATCATTCAAGGCCCACCACTGATACGATATGGCTGCTACTCTGTTAGCTACTCAGTTAAATCGATTTGTCGCTCGAAAAATCTATCCAATTATTTAAGTTTTTATTTTGAGTAATTTTTTATTTCCTATAGCAAAATATTGAAATGTGGCTTAGAATCATTCAATGAACCGTGAAAATGCTGTCTTTAACAGGCATAATTCAAATTGTGTGTACAAGACAAAACTTATGACTTTGTGCATATCCATGACCTAGTTATTTACTTATAGTCAACAATAGGTCCAAATATAAGTCTTGTCAAGAAAACTTAAAGCATTAGTTACGATCTATGTATATTAGGGTGTTCAAAAATATCGTAGCTGCATTCAAATTCGTAATCTTAAAACTCAAAAATTCGAAATTTTCAAATAGTCGAATTTCGGATTCGGATTATAAATTTCAGATCTACCTGATATTCTGAAATTTTCCTACTTTTTCTTATCTTATTTTAAGTAGTGAACTTTTTTTTTGCTTTTGTTTTTTAAACACGTCAACAAAAAATTCAAATTTTATTACTTGAATAATTATAGATTATTTTGATTGGTTGTTTGTAATTAGCAAACATTTATACTGCCGATTTCGATTTAAAAACTTCAAAGACGACTTCCGATGATAGTGACATACGATACGTGTGAGCGGCATTGTTGAAAAATAATCGTGATAAGGTCAACAAGGGAATCGCATGCATGTATGGAAGTATGAAAATTGGTAGGCACAGACAAAATAATTAAATTTGTGTTTATACATCTAATAAATTGATATTTTGGTAAACTATCACAAAACCAAATGATACAAGCTCAGTAGTTGATCACACACTGAAATTGAAAAACAAAGGGTTAAATTGCATCGAAATCCATCCGTTACAGTTAAATTTCTATAATATGTAACCAACTTTATTGACTTTTGTGTGTGTATCAAATATTTAGTTATTGTACTTTAATATAATTATTATATGTAACTGATATCTTATAACTTGTAAAACAATGACATGACGTCGGTTTTGATTAAGTGACAAATTATCCGGTTGCCATGTCAACAAAATTCCCGATTACCTGATGACTTCCTACCAGTTAATAAATTTCTGTGTACTTGATCAGAAAAACAAACAACATTTGTCAATATATTTTATTTCAATATATATCTAGCTAATTAACCTCATTGGTAAACAAATAATGAAATAAACGAACAAGTAAAACAACTTGTAACGGGAATAGTGTTACAACACATGTATATACACGCCTACGTATTGCATTAACTTTTTGATAGCAAGAATTTTGTATTGAATTCAGTCCATAACCATTAACCAATCAGAGTGATGTAATTAGCCCAATTGGCAGCATAAAATGAGCTGTATGGAAAGCGAAACCAATTTTCAAAGGCCCCCCACTCTCTTTTATTCCAATATTTAATCAACTACTCGACACTATCTATAAACATGCAATTTCAAAACTATATATATAGCCTCATGCATACATCTAAGTTATATTCATTCATTCATCTCCACATTACAGAAAAGACAAATACTACTCTATTAGTCAATGGTCAAAATGGCACATAATAGGTTGACTAATAAAGTTCTTCTTTCTCTTTTCTTAGTTGTTTTATTCACGGTGTCAATGGTGGCCGATGCCAAACCCGCTACCTTTCTTCAGGATTTTCGTATTACATGGTCTGATTCCCACATCAAACAACTCGATGGCGGTAGGGCCATTCAACTTGTTCTTGATGAAAACTCAGGTCTGTACACATATAGGTCCAATGTGCTTTAAATACTTTGTATGAAAACTTTCGATTATATATAATGTATCATATCATATCATTTAAAATAGGATGCGGGTTCGCTTCGAAAAGCCAATACTTATTTGGACGTGTGAGCATGAAGATTAAGATGATTCCAGGAGACTCCGCGGGCACTGTTACCGCTTTCTATGTACGATTATTTTAAATTAAATTATATTTTTATATAGGGATTAACATATATACAGTTAGCTGTACATGATTTATCTGGTGGCAATGACAATTTTTTTTTTTAATATTCTTTATCCTATAACTTTTCTTCATGTATCATCATTCTCTCAAAATAAAATTGTTGTATCTAAGCTTATGTGTAGTTACACATATTATTTTTCTATATATTATTGACTAATGATATTTATGTGGGCAGATGAATTCGGATACGGATGAAGTTCGTGATGAGTTGGACTTTGAATTCCTGGGAAACCGAACCGGGCAACCGTATTCAGTCCAAACCAATGTGTATGCTCATGGCAAAGGTGATAGAGAACAAAGGGTTAACCTTTGGTTCGACCCTGCTGCTGACTATCACACTTACTCCATCTTATGGAACCATCACCATGTTGTGTAAGTATAGATGCCCACACATTTCCATATATATCATAAATGTTAAACTTAATTAGTATATTTGTAAGAGATTAAAAGGTTTAAAAAAAAGTCATCCAATGTAGTCAATTGTTAATTATACCCTATAACTAGATGTGATCTTTTTTGTTAATAGTAGTTCATTAATTAATTGTATATCCAACTTTCTAGTTATTTATGATATCAACTCGCCTTTTGAAGGCCCATTTTGACCCTTCTTTAAAACCATACCCATTTGGCCCACTGTTCATATCCAGTTTTTGACTTCCACTTACCAATAAGTGGTATAGTACAACTAAACAATATATATTTGTTGGTGCAGATTTTCGGTAGATGAAGTACCTATAAGGGTATACAAGAATAATGCAGCTAAAGGGATCCCATTCCCCACACGTCAACCAATGGGAGTTTATTCCACATTATGGGAAGCAGATGACTGGGCAACAAGAGGTGGGCTCGAAAAAATTGATTGGAGCAAAGCACCATTTTATGCATATTATAAGGACTTTGACATTGAAGGTTGCGCGGTCCCTGGTCCCAGTTCATGCGCTTCTAACCCGTCTAATTGGTGGGAGGGTTCGTCCTACCAACAACTCGACCCGATTGCAGCCCGTAGGTACCGATGGGTACGAATGAACCATATGGTCTATGATTATTGTACTGATAAACGTCGTTTCCCTGTTACACCACCAGAATGCCTAGCCGGAATTTAAACTATCCGATTCGAAGTTGTTGATGACATATCAAACTACGTTCGTAAACCTGCTGGTGGGATTGAGAAGTTTTTATTTATGTATACGTGTTAAAAATAATGTCGGTGAATATTGTATATGTATACGAGGGTTAAATTTGTACTTTGTACCATAAGAAGTGTCCACCCTATAAGTGTGAAATTATTGTGTCTGTATTTATGGCATTTTCAGTTATCCAATCTTTTATGTTCGGTTTTGGAAAAAGACATTTCGAATAAAGTTCTATCTTTTAAAAATCCTATGATTTATTTTCACAATTTATTGTCTCGTGCGCTAAATAGTAAATAACATGGAAATTTTAAGTAATAAGCTACGGTGATAACAAGGATAGTTTTTCTTTTAATTTGTTTTTTTCGAGCATCAAATTAATTATATACAAAGTATATATTGTCAATATACTTAAAATTAACTTGGGGAACAAAATACGCAATATCAAAAAAGAAATCCTTTTGTTAGAGAAAATGGGAGGGTGGATAATTAAACTTGTACAAGCATAATGTCTGCGCAAAGTTGCGAACGATTATTTTTGTTATGATTTTTGAGTAGATTGTTTGGTTTATTAATATTTGATTTGATTTGCATCGAAGGATTTGTTGGTCGATTAATGTTTCTTTTTTTGATTAGGATCACAGGAGGGTTTCGAGAATCTTTCAAGGTGTCTTTTATGTTACTTTATGGCAGATTTGAAGATAGAGAAATTGTGTAAGTCATGAATCCAGGGAATCAATCATTCATGAAGATAATTTTTCAAAAGTTCAACCACAAATAGTTCTTTGCACACTTCTGTTGCTGCCATATACTCAGCCTTGGTTGTAGACAAGGCAAGACGCTTTTGCAATCTTGATTGCCATGAAACTGCTCCCCTGCAAAGGTCATCAAATATCCAGAAGTGGACTTCATGTTATCTTTGTTTCTTGACATATCAGAGTCTGTATAACTAACAAGCATCGGCTTTCCAATTCCAAATGTGATACCTGATCCGGAAGCACCACGTAAGTATCTCAAGATACACTTAACTGCTTCCCAATGCTTCTTACCCGGATTTGACATAAACCGACTAACAACACCTACTGCATGAGCTATATCAGACCTTGCACAAACCATAACATACATCAAGCTTTCAACTACCGAGGCATACGGAACTCTATCCATCTCTTCAACATCCTTCTCCGAAGAAGGGAAATCTCTATCTGTTAGGTTAAAGTTGGTAGTAAGAGGGAAACTAACTACTTTAGCTTTATCCATGTTGAATCTGTTAAGCACATTTTCAATGTATTTCTCTTGTGACATATGTAACGTCTTAGCATCTCTATCTCTAGAAATCCGAATGCCAAGGATTTGTTTTGCTGGACCTAAGTCTTTCGTAGCAAAAGACTTGCTCAATTCTCGCT
Organism: Gnaphalium uliginosum; assembly: GCA_963930675.1. NCBI lineage: Eukaryota > Viridiplantae > Streptophyta > Magnoliopsida > Asterales > Asteraceae > Gnaphalium > Gnaphalium uliginosum. The sequence continues at coordinate 12,521,092 of OZ005685.1, read as the reverse complement.
TCAACTGTGCAATTCTTTCAATATTCCTACAAACGATCAACATATCATCAACATATAGCAACAATATAATGAAATCATCATCACTAAACCTCTGAAAGAAAACACAATGATCTGAAGTCGTCTTTCGGTAGCCCTGCTTTCCCATAACCGACTAAAACTTCTTATACCACTGTCTCAGTGCTTGCTTCAATCCATATAGACTTTTCTGAAGTCTACACACATAATATTCTTTACCCTTAACTTGAAAACCTTCAGGTTGTTCTATGTAGATTTTCTTATCCAAATCACCGTGAAGGAAAGCAGTTTTGACATTCATCTGTTCACCTCAAGATCAAGACTAGCAGCTAAACATAAAGCCACTCGGATAGATTCCATCTTCACGACCTGAGAGAAAATCTCACCAAAATCAATACCCTTTCTTTGACTGAATCCCTTAACAACTAATCTAGCTTTGTACCTGAGTTGAGAAGTATGCTCTTCTATCTTAACTTTAAAAACCCACTTGTTCTTCAAAGCTTTCTTGCCTTTAGGCAACATTACCAATTCATAAGTATTGTTCTCATGCAAGAAGTATTCTCATCTTGCATGGCTTCAACCCACTCTTTCTTATGTTCATCTTCCATGGCTTCTGCACAACACTCGGGCTCTCCCCCATCAGTAAGTAAAACATACTCATTAGGAGAATATTTAGTGGAAGGATGACGGTCTCGGGTAAACCGTCTAAGTGGAACAAATGGTGGCATATATATCTTGTACCGGTAACTCTAGATGAACGTCTTCATCTATCTCTGGTTGCTCATGAGCATCAACATCATTAGTACCCTGTTCATCATTCTGATCATCTCCAAACTGTGAATGAACATGTTATGGATTAATTATATCAAGAACATCAAAATGCAAAGGAAGACAATGAGTTAGATTAATTATATGAACCGCCATATTCAAAGCCTGACCCTAAAAGGAACCTGACAACCCTGCATGTGTAACCAAACATCTGACTCTCTCAACAAATGTTCTGTGCATCCGCTCTGCTAAGCCATTCAACTAGGGTGTCTTTGGTGGAGTCTTTTGGTGCCGAATACCTTTCTCTTTACAGTTAGCATCAAATCGCCCAATGTATTCACCGTCATTATCAGTCCGAATACACTTGAGCTTCTTCCCAGTCTGTCTCTTAACTGACGCATGTAACTGTTTAAACACATCAAACACTTGATCCTTTGACTTCAAGGTATAAACTCACACCTTTCTGGAATGATCATCGATGAATGTAACAAAATAGGAACACCCACCAAGTGTCCTAGTCTTCATAGGACCACAAACATCGGAATGCACTAGATCAAGTATATTTTCCGTTCGAAAAGGAGAATGGCTCTTAATGACAACTCACGCCTGCTTCCTTGCCAAACAGTGAGAACACTTACTCAAATTAATATCATGCACACCGGATAACACATTCTTCTTTAACAAGATATATATCCCCTTTTTATTCATGTGGCCAAGTCTTTTATACAAATCAATCGTGTCAACATTGTCCACCGCATTAACAACGTTCTTGAAAATCTTCGGATATGTGATGTATAATCTTGAGTCTTTCTTACCTTTTTCCACAATCATAGAACTAACAGTTAGTTTCCACCTCCCATTACCAAAACCGTTATAGTACCCATCATCATCAAGTATGCCTGCAAAAATAACATTAAGTCCAAAATCTGTGACATGTTTTACATTATGCAAAACCAGCTCCACCCCAGTGTCAAATTTCAAACAAACCACTCAAATACCAACGATCTTTGATAATCCAGCATTACCTATCCTGACAAATCCATAATTAATTGGAGTGTAAGATGAGTAGAAATCTCTACGTGTTGCAACATGACATGTAGCACCACTATCAACAATCTAACTCATATCATCGTGAGCAAGATTAACCATATCATAATCAAAACAAACAAAGAACTCATCAGTGACGACGTTAACTTCAGTCTTATCATTACCACCATCATCTTTCTTTTGTTTGTTCTTCTAGTTGGTCTTTCTCTTCTCTTACTTCAATTGTCTGCAGTACCATTTTGTGTTCCTTTTTTCACCACAATGATAACACTCAACATCAACAAATTTACCTTTGCTGAAACTGCTACAGTGATTACCTCTATTACTTGAACCTCTATTGTGACTTCTTCTCCGCGTTTCTGTGACCAAGACAACTGACTGTGAAGAGGAACCCTGTGACTTTCTCCTCATTTCTTCATTCAAAATACTGCTCTTAGCCAATTCCATTATGATAATACCATCCAGTGCAGAGTTGAACAAAGATGTCCTAAAAGTCTCTCAAGAATCCGGTAATGTACCAAGTAGCCATAAACCCTGAATCTCATCCTCAAACTTGATACCCATTCCTGCAAGCTGATTTATAATACCCTGAAATGCATTTAGGTGATCTGTAACAGGAGTCCCATCATGATACTTCAAACTCATCATCTGCTTAATCAAGAACAACTTGTTGTTACCGGTCTTTTGAGCATATAACTGTTCAAGCTTGTTCCACCAAGTACGAGCATGAGTCTCCCTACTAATATGGTTCAATACATTATCTTCTACCCACTGCCGAATATACCCACAAACTTGTCTATGCAAAATAGTTCACTCTGCATCTGATTTACCCTCAGGTTTATCGATAGCAAAAACAGGCAAATAATAATCCTTCACATAAAGAAGATCCTCCATCTTGCCTTTTCAAACATGATAATTAGAACCGTTTAAATTAATCATCCTAGTTGTATTAGCTTCCATCGTTCACACAAGTCAAATTCAATAACCAAAACTCTTATACCAATTTGATGGAAATAAGTCACAATGGTAAACACAATTACGGAATTAAACCTTCGTTAGACAACACTTTCCCGACCCATATGAACCAATGAGGATACAAAAAAATAGGGCACACCAAATGCAATTAAATTCAGCCTTAATCAACAGAAATAAATAGTAATAAAACACACACAAAGAACACGAAACGTTTTGCATGGAAAACCTCTCAAGGCGAGAGTAAAAAACCACAGGACCGTACACCGCTTAAAAATTCAATAATACCAACAAGAGAGCAATACAACGTGTCTTCTTTATATTCACTAGAGGCATACAATAATCATCATACTCTTATACTATATCATCAACAAGTTTGAAATTAATCTAAAGACAAAAAAGGAATTAAATCACCAATAATTCTGCCCTCTGTTCCGGCTGCTATAACTCGAGTTTGAGACCACCTGAGACAGATTCAACCGTCCAAAATGTTGGCCCAGATGTTAGGAACACGCTGTCCAAAAATGGTAACGATCCGACCGTTCAATCTCTGAGGATAGACTGTTTTCTAAGTTGCTGTAGGGAAAATTAGAAATGAACAATAACCTCTCTTTCTTTTTCTCTCTCTTATGAAAAAAAGGGAAAACACCTTCTCATTATAAAAGCCCTAGCATACAATACTAAATGAATTTTGTATTGTACCTAATTTATTGGTAAGGACTTCTACATAACTGAAATCCCAAATAAAAACCTAACAATTGTAAGAAGTATAAGTTAAGGCAATAGGCAAGAAATATAATAGTAAATGTGATCACTTGGCAACTTATTTTAAGGTCGAATGGGCGCTCATCCTACTTTCGTAGGAATTGTTCAGGTGACAATTCAATATTCATCTCACTGGGCCTTTGGACTAAATTTGTTGAGCTTAATGGACTCAACTACTAGCCCAGCCCAGTACCTTCATTTTGGAAGGTTACTCTACGTTGTAGACAAGTGTTGTACTACGTTTCGTTAATTGGTTAGATTTCAAGATGTAATACACTACAAGTCATCGTTAAGCTATTAATGTTAAAACTAATATAATCATTTAATTTTTAAAACTGATAACATGAAAAATGGACATCTTATTTATTGGCCCGATATATACTATTATTCTTCTGAACTCGTAGTGTCGTTGAAAAGTCAAGTTTTAGCAAAAAGTAAAATAAAATAGAAAATTAAAAAGATTTATCTGTTACAGGTCAAATGGATCTATAATCTACTAGAATTACGCGTATGTTTATATATATATATATATATATATATATATATATATATATATATATATATATGGGAATGTTCAAATAAGAACCACTATAAAGTTGAGAACTTTGAGAACCACAAAGAATACGTAAATGTTCATATGTGATTAACTTTATACACGTGTGAACATCAATATTTGTTCAAATGAGAAATAAAAAAAGGTCAAAAAATGTAAAATTGCGTATAAAAACACGTAAAACACATATATTCACAACTGAACAGTTCACATGTGAACAAATCAGTTAAAGTTAGTTAAAATAAGTTTTAACACATTATTTTTCGATTTTCAAAGTCTTATTGATTCTTATTAATATTTTTATAAATATTTTGACATTATCACATGTGAACAATCACATATTCGAGTGATTCTCACAAGTTCTCAATTTCTTCTTGGTTCTCATTTGAACCCTCCAATATATATATATATATATATATATATATATATATATATATATATATATATATATATAGTAAAGATCGGGTGATAACCAATTTTTCAATGAGAACCGCGAGAACTAAAAATAACTGGGTCTGTTAGTACGGTAATTGTTTAAATTGCCCAAAAGATGAAAACCCCAAATCTAGACACGCATTCTCTTCCTAGACAACCGTTTACTAGTCATCTTCTTCAATGGATTCATAAATCACAACCACTACTGATGATATACAAGAGCGACCGTCTTTTTTTTTTGCCGAAAATTCACAAGCTCCACTTTGCCGGCGACCTCCCATGGTGTTCAAGAAATCGTTACTGTTGTACAATAAGTCATCCTTTTGACTCTCCGATCTGCTTCTTAGTGGCCCACCGGTCATCGCCGCTATCAACAACTGCCACCAATCACCTCGTTGTTTTCTATCAATTTGATTTAGCGAATTTCACGATGAAGAGATCTGCTGGTGAATTTGACGACGATTAAGCTTGGCGAAATCAGGTGCAAAACGAAATTGGGTGCAAAACGAAAATCAGATGCATTTAAGTGTCATTTGCATTTGATTAACTGTAATTATCTAAGTCTGCGATTATTCTGCACCTGCGATTGTTCTGCACCTGCAATTGCTCTGCACTTGCGATTGTTCTGCACCCAATTCATTTGATCAATGAAATAATGTTTGACCTACATCAAATTAAAGAGATTGTAAAACTGAATTGGATGATATAATTAGTTCGATTAAATTATCATTCATGTTAAAGTAATCTTGATTTAAAGATTTGGGGTAAATTACTTTCACTAAATTGATGGTCTGGGGCAAGTCAAGAGTGATTGTACATTTGAAGCGTTATTAACCGTTCTTATTTTTAAATTGTTCTCATTTCATCTATATATATATATATATATATATATATATATATATATATATATATATATTATAAATAGATAGATACAATATTTACGTTTTTCGTTAGAAGACTAGCGATGAGTGGAATCCACTAATGTGCGGGTTCCTGGAAATTTCGAAAGTTTAAGGTTTGGTCCACAAGGCCCATTACCTTCCAAATTAACCAAAAAGGATCGTATTCAACTTGTAGGCTATGATGATATTTTAGTTCAATCTTATTCCATTTCAGGACCGTACATCTTATAAATTACACACCCCAATCGTACGTTTTAAGGTGTCGTGCCACGATACCATTATTATACATGCATGTTCATACTATATGCACCCATGTTATACTTATATTGCATTAAAAATAGTCAAATGACTATATGTATATTTCACTGTAAGACATATGTCTCCGCTTATGAAAGGTCAAGCAGACACAAGAAGCATTGCGATGCGAAGAGCTTTGCTTAGAGAAATCGAAGAAACATGTATACATGCGTAAAATCTGAGAAAATATCATACGAATATATACTCTACCATAATGGGTATTCAAGAATCAGTAAATGAAATTTTAATGAATTTGAAATAAATCGTACTAAGAAGTAACTTTTTTTTTAAGACAAACTAACCTAACCCACGTAATCATCACATATATACCATGTGTGGAGTCCATTGCACCTACTACATTTGCAAAATATTTAACAAAGGGTTAGATAAATACGTAAAGGACACCACTTATAATTAGGTTTGGACCCCATTTGAATTAATGATTAAATATTTAGAGACAAAAATTCATCAACTACTTTAATATTGAGCACAATCATTTAGTCTAACTACACAAAAAAAATTCATTGAATTTAACTTATCTTGATCATTTCCTTAAAGTATGGTTACGAATAAATAAAATTTGCACTTCTCTTGAACAAAAAGTCTAGACTTGCTATCCATAATTTTAAAATTGATTTGAGTGCAAATCACTCTATTGTATTTTTCCTTTTTCCGATTCACTCTCACAATAGTACTCACTCATGTGGAAAAGTTAAATATTTTTTTAACTGACAGGTAACTTATTAGCATAGTTGTAACTTTATCTTATATAATGTGTTTAAAATTTTTGGATTATTGAATTACATAAAAAATGTTGAATTAGTTTTCAATTTCAAATGTGACAACTCGTAAGGAACAAGCTAGTGTATCAACTATCATATTAGTTTTCAATTTCAAATGTTCGGATATTAATAAAACGTCTACACGAGTTATCTATTTTTATTTATGTAACTATTCGATCCGACCTGACATGCATTACAAATATTACCATTTTTAACTTGTTGCTCCCCTCGTCATAAAATTAATAAAATTGAATCCCAGTTGATGTGAATCCTAGATTCGCCACTGATCACAAGTAAATAAATCTCTTTCATTGTGCTTAAACCGACAACTTCTAGTTAGTTCAAAACCTTTTGGTGCATGCAAATACTCGTAAGTTTGCTGTAATGAAATTACCGTTCATTTTTTACAATACTAAAACTATATACGGATTACCACTTGTTTGAATAAGAATACAATTACAATGCATCATTAATTCAGGGAAAGTTATTCCGCAATTAAATATTCCGGTTTGTTCGTTAGATATTGTTGATTTAGATACTGTTGATGATTGTTGGATGAATTCCTATACAAAATAGTAAAATACAAAATCATGTTGTCAACGATCAATCTACTATAATAGGTCCCATGATCATTTCAAACTTTCGAATCACTCGTGTTTCATATAATCTTTTTTTTTTTTTTTTTTTTTTAACGGCAGTTATTATTAAAAAAAACTAAATGGATGTTAGAAGATACAAACACCAAACAATCAATCGAGAATCACTTCTAAACAATATAATAGCCTCAATCACCTGAACACGACCAATCTAAGACTAAATATAAAGTTCCAACAATAACATAATCTTAGAAAGACTTGAGCAAAACCTAAAAAACACACTTGACAACCAAGAAACCAAAACCAATAACGCAGTTAACTTTCGAATAACTCGTGTTTCATCTAATCTAATCTAAGTTATTTAATTTGCATAATGTTTTGACTATGTGTGCGTTTTCATCTTTCAATACAGAAAAAATGAAGTAAACTCTCTTTTTCTATTCCAGTAGTCTTATGCGGTCTGGTATGTACATTAGTTGCTCCAACCTTTATTAAAAAAATGTTATTTGCTGGTCTTTTAGAGGGTTACCTCGGAAAAAGATTGAATTCTTCGATACAAGGGAAGCAAGTCTGTTGTGTTTCAAACTTTAAAGCATTCAATCAAGCAGCACTGACCGCTCATAGATAGTAGGACCAAACTGAGAGTTAGCAGCATAAACAAAGATGAATTTTGTAAACCTTTTACTCTCTTAGATTAGGTTGTAAGTAGATAGACGGATTAGTACTTTTACCGTCGCGATCCATTCATATTTCTCTTGTTTTTGCATATCCAACAAAAAAACACCCTATAAAATTGAAAATAATATATTTGATTTACAAATTGTAATTTTATATTACAAATTAAATGCCCATTCTTTATAACTTCCGTACGTAACTATGTGAACAAAGAATAAAAGCCAAGTCGTCACAGCTCGCGAAGGCGATCTTATAACAAATGAAATATAAGACCTTAATTATAGTAGCTAAATGACGCGTATAGTAGGACAAGAAAAAAAACCCAATAATAGACCATATATTCATTTCATATATATATATATATATATCCTAGCTAGTGTCTTACTCACAAAAAGAAAAAAGAAGAAAAAATCAGTAGAAATTCTAATAATTGTCTACTAACATAACTTACATTTACCAAATCATATCATGCCAAACCCTTGACTCTAAAATAGGTAGGGTTGGCGATTTAAGTAATAATATATATATATATTCTTCATCATATTCAAACTATATATATGTGATAAATCAATAACCACATATATGCACAAATATATAGAAACTTAATTAGTATTGAATTAACAGGCTGCAGATGGATTTGTGAAGGAATTAAAGAAGTGTGGTTTAGCAGACATCGTAAACGGGTTCTTCACAGTGGATGATTTGGTGTCTTCGATCCTTTCACACGATGGACACATCGTTAGAGTGGCTGCAGGCAGTTGCATGTAAATTTGTTGCGACGACTTGAACGCTTTAAGTTCTTGAAGCTCTTTTTGTAGTCTCCGATTTTCATCTGTCAGTTTCTCGCAGCATTTCTTTATGTGTTCGAAGTCCAGTTCCGTTTGCTTCAGTTTCGTCCTTTTATTTAAAACATAACAAAGAATTAGGAAAATGAAATTTGATGGATATATAGTTAGATAACGTTTGCTTTTTTAGCTATTTAATTAGTTTTAATTAATTAATTAATATTTTGAAGAATAAATGATTGGTGGCGTAAGTTGAAAGGTAGCGAATAATTATGGTTATGTATTGCAATCAAGGGAAGACCAAAGAGCCCACAATTATATATTTGGTCTGTTGTTGCAACCTCATTCATCATGGGTTGTTTCTTTTTCTTACTTTGCTTTTTATTTATAAGTTTTTTTCTTCTAAAAGGAGAAAGAAGACAAATAAACCCAAAGAAAACAAGGATAAAACATCCACAAATTATGTCTCCTTTAATTGTTTATAATTTTAATAAAATTAACCAACTATATTAAGTGCATACTATCATCCAATCAAATGTTTTATCAACTTAATTATGTGGTTTTCTTAATGGCAATAGATTAAGTAGTGCATGTAAGTTACTAATTATATATATATTCACAAAGTGGTTGATGCATGATGACGTGGAATTTGTCAAAAAAGAAACATAAAAGAAGAGAACATATGCACGCAACGTTCTAGCTAATACGACCAATTAAACAACAAATAATCCATATCTTTTTATTGCTTATCCAAATTTGACAAAGTGTGTCAATGTTTTAAAATATATAAAATGAAAGAAAATCTTTTCGGGCCATCATATCTATCTAAAATTATTGAAATTAACTCATACACTTAGTAGATTAATTAACCAAAAATTTATAAATAAAAGAAGTCCAAATATTGTCAAAATTTTCCAACTTCAAATCAATGATTTTTTAGAAGTATTACCTGGCTCTTCTGTTTTGGAACCAAACTTCAACTTGCCTAGGCCTCAACTTTAGCTCCTTTGCTAGTTCTTGCTTTTGTTTCTGCTAATCAAACAATAATCGTCATTAGCTTGCACTATTAACTAATTAACCTGAATTATAGTAATAATCACACCTCAAACACTAGGGATTAGTGTGTGTTAATTTTGGGAATTGAATGTGAATAAAAAACTAGCTAGAAGAAGTGGATAATTATACATACAGGATTTAAAGAGCTGTGATTTTTAAAGGCTTCTTCAAGAAGAGCAGATTGAGGTTTAGTGAGCCTTAATTTCTTCCTACCATTAACACAACCATCATCATCTTCAACATCATCAACGCTTGTTGTACTCATCACTCTCGAATAATTATTATCATTCGAAACTCTTTCCGATTCTTCGCTTCGAACATCTCTTTCTCTCTTCACACTTATGTTTGAAAACGACGATCCTCCACCACTAATTACAGAACTATCTTGTCGATTCAAAACACCAGGATCAGCTGCAACGACAACTTTCATGTTAGGGTTCAGGTGATCATCATGACGATGGTTGCCAGAAAGACCTAATGTTAACGATGGCTCAAAACTCGACATGGTCTCGATCGAGCTCTTGGTGGGTCCCATGGTGTTGGGTTTGACCATGATTGGTGATGAATTAAGGCTTAGTCCTAAGACAAGTTTTGTGTTGTCACAAAAACTATTAAACTCCATTTGTTTGTTGGTTTTATGAAAGAATTGAAGATAAGTGGGTTATGTGTGTATATGAAGATGAGGAATTTAATGAAAATATATGGGAGGAAAGTATTTGGTGGCTGTGGGGTGTAGTGGCTTTGATGATGCTTAAAAATCGAGATGAATGAATGTGTAGAAAATGGAATATGGTCTATAGGAGTGGAATTAATAAGGTGGTTAGGATAATAATAATAATATATAAATAAATGATTTAAACGAGAAAGGAAAATAAGTAGAATTCTTACTATACATAGGTTGACCTTTTAGAGCAATAATAACAAGAACGAATCAAGACAAACTTCAAGATTACTCTTTTGATTCTACACACCTTCTTAATTATATCGAATATACTCGTCTTTTTTGCATTCCTACATAAAAGTGAGTATAAACGATAAGAAATGCTGTTCAATTAAGAAAATAAAGTATGTACATAACTAATTAGAAGATAAAAGTCATACCTTAAAAGGTTAAAAGTATATTATTATTAATTAAACTACAGTAAACCCATATACATCGTTAGATAAAACGTTGCTAACATGTGTTAATATAATGCAAACCAAACTTATGCTGCATTAAACATGCCGTCTATAACGTTTTTGTATTTAAAAATTTGATTCTAGAAGGAAATGTCTTTTATTGTCTCTTAATCATACCAAACAATTTTCTCATGATTAAACAACAACAACGACATATCCAATCCGACTAATTAAGAGCAGGGTATATTTGATTATACTCCTTTGTGTATATGGCGAATATTTGGATGAAACCCTTTTTTATTATACTCTTTTGTTCAATATTATTTTAAGTAAAGTAGATTATATTTATTGATTATCTTTGGAACTAATTCATTAATGGAAGTGAGACTATATCGCATTTGATCTTAAAGAATATTTAAATAAATTTTATAACAACATTTAAATATGTTGTCTAAAATTTTGATGTCTTTATAGAGACACAAAACTCTCTTCTTCTTTTTTTTTATAGAAAATTTTACAAAGCCAAACACACCCTAAATAATGTCTAACTAGAACGAAATGAGTACTCTTTTATATGGTACAAATAACCTAGTCATTTAATTGGTAGTAACGATAACAAGATACAATAATAGCTTGGAATCTTGTAATGTTTAAATAATATTTAGGACTATTTTTCTCCTTAAGAAGTCCTGCATGAAATCTTGGAATGTTTACATAATATCAAGATTCTTAATGTTTTTGGGGAAAAGGGTGGAGTATGTAATATATTTGTGCCCGGCCATGATTGATGGAAAGACGACATGGATGGGGTACTTAAAATCATTTGGCCATAGAAACTATGTCGACAAATGATTCCTACAACTTTTTTAAGTCCATCCAAATGCCTTTTGTCATTTTCTACGATTCTTAATTAACCACTTTTTGATTTCTAGAAGCATATGCAACTTACCAATAAGCAGGATTCGAACTTTGCCAATAAAACACCATCGAGCTTATGTTTCATATACATCTGAAAAACATATTACTCAAAGATTAAAATGTAACGGTTCATACTTCATACTTTATACGCATACTATTTCAAGAAAAAGTAATCTTAGCTTCATTTCAAAAAGCGAGTTTAATTAGCGGTTGTGCTTTCCTACAACACAGGTCACGTATACGCATTAATGCCTCTAAATTCAACGAACTAGATGAAGATGAAGTTTATGCTTTAGATTATTTTTTAAAGCTACCTGATCGAAAAGGCTTATGTATTAAATGATTCCATTTTAAGCTTTTTTTTGTTATTTTTTTTTTTAAGGAGGCTTGTTTCGTCTGTATTTTTGTTGTCAAACAGGGTTATTAAAATATAGGGGTTAGAAATTACAAAAACTTGACTCTCAATCCCCTGTGAGACCCGACCTGTGTATCTTATTTAATCACAAATCACGGTGTACCACAAAATCTAATCTAATTTGTCATATATAAAAAGCTATAAATAAATCTCTATCAATCCACCTAGCTATGTAAAATATATACTTCATACGGTCTCTTTTGGAGAATACAAATAATGAAGAAATCAATAATTGACATATTTTGACCAGAAGGTAGCAAGACCACTTGAAGGATCATATCCCTTGTTGCATAATTGGTTCAGCAACTTGCATGAAACGGGTTCATATATGTTATCTTGTCGAATTATTTTGCCAATAATATTCATAAATGGAGGGTTACGTTTCTGTGGAAGATAGCTTTATCTAATCTCTTAAGCGAGGGAGAAGATAGAGATGTCCACTATATATATATATATATATATATATATATATATATATATATATATATATATATATATATGTATATCCCCTGTGAATGATCTCATTATTGGCCAATAAAAAATGAAATAGACAGTAAGCGATCGGTGTATATATACGGGTTTAAATCTAGTTTCGTATACTTGAAACATAAACAAATTACTAATTCAAAAAGAAAAAAAAAATGTAGTAAACGGGCTAATTCAAATTAAAACACTCATTGTTATTTTGTGGTGGATAAAGTCGTCATCACACACTCATCCGTCTGAATATTATTGATAATTACATAAATAGTCATATTCATACATCATCATTCTTTTAATAAATGGTTGGATGAAATCGTTTTACATCTATTAAAAAAGAAGAAGATAAATTCTTGCTTTTTAAGTCTAGAAATATTATTTTCATGGGTTTGTAGTACGTCCCAATCTTCTTTTTCTAAATTCTATTATTATTATTATTTTGTAAACGAGCAATAAAAAAAAATTCTCATTAAAAATGATTTTGTATATGATTATGTGATTGATGTCTGAATACGATTCATCGTCAACAAGATTCCAAATATTGTCAATTAGAAAGTTGACGAGAATTGTATGACGGGTCCCACAAACATGTTTTAATTTTTCTCTTGGCATGAATTCACATAATAAAGGTCATGGTCGATCAATAATTGCATCGCCGGCCGGCTACATAGATGTGCTTATATGATCGTAAAGTTAGGTCACCGATAAACATAAACATAATTTATAATTTAGTTGATTATGGAGTAGTAAATTAGTAAGTACTAATGTCAATTTTCTTACACGTTCATTTTGAAATATCTTTTTATAATCATGGTGAAAACAAATATAATATTTTTTTTCCAAAATAGAAACTAAAAGTCTAATAATTTTCCTAAACAATCATTATGCAATATATAAGTTAGTCGTGGTTCGAATAAATATATTTTGATCTTAAATACAGCATGCTTTAGATTACGCAGAATGTTTGACGTGCTCGCCACTTCAAAATCATTTTTTAAATATTTGTTTTATCAACATATGCGAATTTATTATTAAAAATGTCAAGTGATCATAAACTTATATCTTCATGTAATGCAATTATTATTATCAAAAGATAAACAAGTAGCTAGTATTATTATAATACTAGTCGAATTAATAAAAGAAGTCTAATATATTGTTTCAACTAAATTGGTCATTACGTGGTTAATTACAATGGTTTGGCACCATATACGTATGAGATTTATTATAATAAGTTTCAAAAACATGCAGTTTCTAAAATCTTATGTGAGCCTAGACTCTAATGAGTACATGAACTGAAGGTTGGAAAAGCCCAAAGAGAATAGGGGTGATCGAGCTAGACAAATGGCCATTAGTTTAACATTATTGAGTTCACTTTACAACTATGAGATCATAATCAGTTCAAGTGTATGGGTGATCGAGCTAGACAAATGTAAATATTTGATAGTTGCGTCCAAATATTTCTTTAAGAAAAAAGTAATGAGTACTAATCGTGAGTGAAAAAATAGATAGAGAAAAGGATAAATTGACAGTCACACACTAAAGTGAGTACGTCTCTCTGAGTCTTCGACTAGTTTATATGTCTAATGACGTGACATGTACGTGGAACTAATACAAAAATATATAGAAAAACAGTTAATTAATAAATGACAATCAATCTTTTGATTAAGCCATTTAGGTGAAATGACACGTGTAATGGTCACACCGTATATGATCCGAATGGGATACATTCGATTCAGGATGATCGGTCCAAACATATATAACTAGTACGCTAATAACTCGTTTAAAAAGTCAATTTAATTTTTTCGATCTGATCAAGAAGATGAAAAACCACTATTGCTCAAAATTCACAATTTTCATTGACAATTGCATCTTATAACTACGTGATCTAAGAATAAACAATACTCTAAGTTTTAATAAATTTTAACATCTTTGGGGTTTGTTGGCCCAGATTGTGGAGTTGGGTACAATATTTTGGCCGTGTACACTATTAGATCTTAAAGATACCCTTTCAATATTGAATTGAGTATTGATTAGTAGCTATTTTGTGATTCAATTATAAGAGTTTGGTATAATAAATTTATGTTTAGATTCGTTGTTTCTTTTTTGCGGTTGGTATGATTACTTTATTATAACAAATAAGTAAAAAAATTTTGTTAATTCTTTTATAACAAAAAAGTTTATTAATAAGTAATATTAAATGTATGAAAATTATATAAAAATAAAACTATAATTCTTGTAATGAAAGGTATAATTTTATTGTGCAATCATTGTGCGGACATGTACTCGTTATAAGCTATTATTATTTGGTCGATAGCCACGTTTACTTAAAGTGGTTATGTGATTTACGAGTTAAGCCGGACCATCAATGATTTGGTATGAGAGGTGATGTATAATGTTAAAAGAATAAAGAACGAGAGAATCACCAATATTACTCATTTCTTTTAAACTCAATTTTCACTCGTATCTTTAAAATCAAATATCTCACAAATGGCATGATCAAAAATGATAAAAATTACATATTCGAAATCAGCGTCTTTTTCTCTTCGATTAGAGATCCCACAAGTTATACTTTCGACAATTTTTTTTTTTCATTTTTATTGGGTCGTAGAAAATGTGACTTATATAATCACATGTGATTTTATATACAATCACATGTGATTTATGAGTAAATATAACAGGTACACGACTATTCATTAATTGTGAATGTTAACTCACACATGATTACAACTTATTATTCATTAATATAAACATATATAAATAAGATTTTAGAAATTGTATTCATTTACGGTCAAAATCACACGTGATTATTGATTTGAGGTTTAATCAAATGTGTTTTTCACATGTGATTATAGACAGTGATTTAAAACTTATAATTTGATTGTAAATATATTCACATATGAGTGTTAAATCACATGTGATTTATTATTACGAATTTCACATACCTATTAGAAAACAAAAAAAAAATTCGTTGAAAGTATGTCATGTGAGATTTCTAATTAAAAATAAAAAGACGCTGATTTTAATGGTGTAATTTTTATAACTTATGGATATACGGTTTGTGAGATATTTAAATTTAGAAAAAAAAGATGAAAATGTGTAATTGGAATGGAACAATCCTATTGGTTTCTTCATTTTATATTTTTTTAGCATTTTACATTGAACTTTAACCGTACGTGAATGGATATATAATTGAATTTCTTTTTTCACTTTTTATTATTTTTTATTTTAATCTTTTTTAAAAGGCAAGTGTATTATATGTAGCTCTCAAAGTATATCAACACTTTAAGAAATGATTGGCACGCATAAATTTTACAAATAAACTCGACCATATGAAATTTAAATGTACAGTTGAAGACTTGTAGATATGTATGCTAATTTTATTAGAGAATATTATCTATAACAGGGGCAAACATACATTATAATTCGTGGTAATACGTGATATCAGTCAATTTAACTGATTTAGTGTAAAATTAGTTGAAAAGTCACCGATTCTTTAAGAGTGAGATCACTCATATTTCAACGGTGCACCTCATTATTTAATTGAATTTTACAGACTATCAAATAAAGTGAAATTCAAATATTTTGTGCCATCAATAACTGAATTTTCTGAGTCGTACGCTGATGTATAAATAATATTCTCTGATAAATTTACCTGTGGACACTTGAAATTTAGCAAGCGTTTTCATTGGTAGGCGATAAATACACTCAATATTTTGATGCACACATCAAAATATTATATTATCAAAGAACATGATACAATTTAACGATGCATGAGTTTTGGTGTATGCAACATAAAAAATGTGATGTATTTATTGTCACTTTTTTTTATTTAATCATTGATTATGATTATTATATATCCATCGAGACAAATAAAACTTATGAATCTTTAACACATTTCATTTGACAGTGATTAATAATTTTTTTGTCATATATAATTATAATTAAAATATATATATATTATATATTATATAATAACTCACTAAATTAATGTCTAACAGATAACAACTATATAATTATTT
This sequence comes from Gnaphalium uliginosum, assembly GCA_963930675.1. Taxonomy (NCBI): domain Eukaryota; kingdom Viridiplantae; phylum Streptophyta; class Magnoliopsida; order Asterales; family Asteraceae; genus Gnaphalium; species Gnaphalium uliginosum. Next base: position 12,504,493 of record OZ005685.1, on the reverse strand, counting down.
TGTTTTCTGCTTAATCAACTTGTTTCGAAGTCAGTCTTTCGGCCCACAAACGTTTGAACTTAATTAAATGGGCCATCTACGTTATACTGAAGCCCAAATATTAAGTATGTCATTGCTTTAAGAAGAATAGCATCACCAATTCACCTCAACCATAGAACGAAGGGAGATGATTTGTGTAATACGTAGTACAATGGTTGTACATTTTGCACTAAAAATGTAATTATGTGTTGTACTCATACAAAATGTGTTATATAAATCAACTCTCCAAAACTAACAGCAGCACTATATAATCTCATATATCATATCAATATCAATTAATAATAAAGAAATTCCAATATTTTGCTTATTTAATTGAGTAAAATCCATCCAGAATGAACTATAATTTGAATATAATATGATTGTTTTGAACAAAATAAATTGTCCAAAACCAAACCCAAACCCAAACCCAAATCTTTAATATTTGTTTTTTTTCACTCGGTCAAATATGTGACTATTAGCTGAATGAGAAAACAGGGGTTGAAATGTTTTACATAAAATATCCAAAAACGTGTTCGGTTAATCAAGTTCCTTGCAACTAGCCAGGTACAATATTGACCAAAGTAGCCAAATTGGTACCTATTGCTCACAAAAATGACCATTAACCAATTTTGTGTCATTGTCGATATAAATCTCAGTGTCTCACAAAAGTATTACAATACACGAGTGTGTATGAACTCATTTATCATAACGATAAACGATTAATGTATTATTATACATTCGTGTTATGTACAAGTATGTTGCAAAAGTTTTTGAAAAAGACAAGTTCCAGAGTTGTATTTTATCCAAAAAAACATGTTGAAGATAGGATAGGATAGGAAGAGGTCAACTACTCACACCAAGACTTCCAGAAGTCTTCGAAAACTTCTGATAACAAAAGTCAAGAACTTAACTAAAGCAAATTATAGAAAGAAGACTAAATGAAGAAATTGATTAAATAAGCATGAAATTGATCTTGAGTCGATCAGACCGCTTCTAAAAAGACTAACGGAGACAACAAAACGACCCTCAAATGCAAGAAACATGATCTAGTTTAACAGAGGCGTTAAAGACTTTAACGACTGTACATTTAAAGGACCATACATACAACAAGTTTCTTTAAAAATGACTACCCTTGTAACATTTTATTTTAAAACCATTTGTATAATTTATGAAAGGAAATAAACAATATGGACGCCTTATTTGACATATGCATGATCACCGTAAACACATTATTACCTTTTTAAATGCTAGACATTTTTCTAATCTTAATCTTATCTTCAAAGTTTTAGTTTCTGAACGATCTGCCTATATAAAAATAGAGTTACTATATTCTGTAAACTTATAATTTCACATGACCACTGAATAATTCAAATCATCCTGATTTTTATTTGTCCGTGTTGTTGGGTTGAAGATCTACAAGTTGTTTCTACTATCAGCACAAATTTCTACTAATAGCATGGTTGGTGCTGTTAAAGATTAATGCTGCTATTAGAAGTTACTACTGCTTGAGGAATTACTACTGCCATCACAAGATTACTACTGTCAACATTGTTAGTGCTGTTAGGTAAATTGTAGTATTTAGTACTGTTAATATAGTTTACAATATTACTACTGTTGAGTAATATTCAATTAACAGAGTTGTATATGGAATGTATTTACTTCCATAAAAGTAGGACAACTTGTATAGGACTCTATATGATATAAATAGAGATCCTTAAAACCTAGATTAGGTTAACAATTGCTTCAAGGTTTAACCCTAATACAGCCGTGTATTCGTATTATTACTCTTAATAATATTGAAGCTTTTTGTGATTTAAATATCTTGTTCTGTGATTCTTTATTGTCATTGTAATCAAGTATTATTTCGCAATTTCTTAATTATTATTCAAAGCTTAATTATTGACTAGATCAATCGATCCTGACAAGTGGTATCAGAGCTGTTAGTTCAATTAGTACTGCTTACAATGTTAATGCTGCTTAGTAGCTTGTTACTACTGCTAGCACATTTAATGGTGTTCAAGGGTTTTACTACTGCTAAATGACCAATAGTATAAATACTCAATTTCTTCACAGTACAGAAACACTTTATCGCTTTTGCTCTCAAAATTCAAAAGAAACCAAAAACCCTCTTGAAATCAACTGTTTCATCCACTCAAAACGATTCAATGGCACTTCAAACCGTAGACTCTCACAACATGGTCGCATATTTATACAAAGTCACTGACGCTGTTGATTTTCATCAAATAATCGAGTTCTTGAGGGAAAGCAAATTGAAATTTGCTCTTACTGTTAACCCTACCATCTACCTAACTCATCTAAATGACTTCTGGACGTCCGCTAAGATGGAAAATAATGAAGGGGTAAAACAGATTGTGGGTATGGTGGAAGCGAAGCAAGTCAGAATCACGGAAGAATTCATTCGTACTCATCTTCATCTAGAAGATCATTGTGGTATTGAATGCCTTTCTGATTCTCCAATTTTTGAAAATTTAAAATTGTTGGGATATGAGGATCAATTAAATAAATTAACTTTCTACAAAGGACTCTTCTCTCCATAATGAAATTTTTTTATTCACACCGTTCAACAGTGTATATCACAGATCGGACCGGTTGGAATGAGTTTAGCAGCTCTATTGCATCTGCAATAATCTTTTTAGCCACAAACCAACAGTTTAATTTTTCTAAAATAATCTTTAATGGAATTGTGGAATCTGGAGCATCCAAAAAAGAAATTTTTACTGTATCCTAGATTCCTACAACATATTTTTAATATAGAAATAAATGATTTGTCTAAACTCACGGGAAGTATTTTTATGGCCTTGTCTCATAAACCAAAAGTCTTTGCAAATATGAGGAGACAAGGTCAAGGATTTTCAGGGAAGATCACTCCATTGACTACCACAATGTTGAGTGCATCTGCCACTGCATGTGAGAGGGCAGATACACCATCTGACCCTCAACCCACACCTGTTAGTAAGGCACCAAAGAGAAAACAAGGGACCTCTAAGCCACCAAAGTGAAGAAAACAAAACAGACATCTGAAGCTCCTGCTGTTCAGATGTCTCAGTCACAAATTGTACAGGAGGTGGTCCATAAGGAGTTGGGAGACCATTTGGAAAGGGCTGCTACTACTACTACTACCCCAATGGGAGAGCAGGACAATGCTAACATAACTAGGACCCAATCCAAGGCAACTTCTACTTCTGAAGTACCAATAGATGTTTCTCCTGCTGAACCATTTATTGATACTGAAGATGAAGAAGGTCCCAGGTGCCAAGAAACCATGGGGGCTACCATTGCTCAGATTAGGTCTAAGAATGTAGCTAAATCATCCAATGCTTTATCAAAAGAGGGTAACACAAGGATTGGTTATTACTTATGGAATTGATGGACATTTGTACCAATTGAGGGAGGAGGTGGCTAGGCAGAGAGGCATGCTAACATCTCAAGGGATTGAGATTATTAGATTGAGTGGTCTGGTTAAGAAGTTGATAGATGAAAGGATGCAGGAGAAAGAAAATTTGGTAAATGCAGCAAATGAAGGGCAAATAGATGTTAATACTGCTCTAGTTATTGCTGTTAGTGATAAAGTTACTACTGTCAGTACTGCGGTTAGTACTGCCAGTGCGGATTTCACTGATTATACTGCTAGGCCAGATGAGCCAGTTAGTACTGATTTTTTGGATGGAGATGAAATTACGGGTGCTGAGGTATTGATCAGAGTGTTTGAGAGCCCTAAGGAAAAAGAAAAGGGTGTGAGTATACAAGAACCAGAAAGTGGACCTAGTCAGAAAAGTGAGATGATAGGGGCTAAAGATAAAGGCAAAGGAATTATGATAGAACCACAGAAGCCATTAAAAAGAAAACAACAAATAGAAGAAGATGAGAAGTTTGCGAGGAGATTGTAAGAAGAGGAAAGAGCTAGGTTTACAGAAGAAGAAAAGGAATTTCAACTTCAACAATTATTAAATGAGAGAAAAAGAAAGCTGGTTATCATGTAAAGATGCTTACTGCTATGAAGTTTGAGAAGTTGAAGCAGTTGTATGAAAGGGAGTTTGAGAAGATGAAAAGAGGAAGTGATGAAAGGAGAATGGAGATAGAAAGAAATTTGAAAGGTATGCATGATCCTGCTGTTCCAGAAAATATAAAGAAATTTGAGAGGAGAAAGAAAACTAATCAAGGGAAATTAACTATTAATTATTTTGAAAAGATACAGAGTAGTAAAAGGTCAGAAGAAGAGATAGATACTCAACAGAAAGGAGAAAAATCAATTGGTGGGTCATCTAAAACAGCTAAAGATCAGGAGAGTAAAATGAATGAGGATGACTTGAAAGCTATGGTAATCATTGATACATCTGATTTTACTCCATTAAATGCTGAATATCCGATTATGGATTGGTATCATGTTTCTGATGAACAGAGTAGAGGTTGGTATAAGATAGTCAGAACTGGTGGTTCAACTGTGTCGCACCCCCAAATTATGATGCAGCGGAAGTTAACGCGGGGCGCGACGAAATTAGAAATCATCACACAAGGATATAACGAACGACCTCTAAATGAGTCGTTTGAAAAATAGTATATTCCATTTATATAAAATGTTGAAATGTATTGTTTACATGTCACAAAAATATTGTTTCCCTAGAGTCCGCGTTTAAAACGGGAGATTCTATTACTTAACAATATACAAAAAGTAATGCGAAGGAATCTCCAATAATGCAATTGTGAAATCATGCGACTCTAGTGTGCGGTCCCCCTGAAGAAATCCTACTGTTGCTGTGAACCTGAGAAATACATACTAAAACGTCAACAATAATGTTGGTGAGTTCATAGGTTTAGTTATCAAAATATCAATGTGAACCACGAGATTTCCATGTTGTCTATATCGCAAAAATTACGATAAATAAATGTATACTACTGCCATGAGCTCATAGTCCGAAGCTTAACCGATATGAGTTTGCCTCCTGCAGGTGTCTAATCCAGAACACCCGTATGAACGAATAATAAAGCGCCCGTTTGACCAGTTAGAGCTGCTAACCCGGACGGGGATGGTCAATCCCAAATAGATCTATTCTTCAAAATTCGCGCTAGATCCATACTAACGAAACTATAATGTGTAGAGGACTTTTGTGTGGATTATGAAAGTAAAACACTCATGCAATCCGTATATGTGTCAATCTGTACTCGTGTTCATGAAGACAGTTGATAGCATCAAATAATGCATTATTTATATAATATTATTCCCTTGTTTTTAAGTCTTTTTATTGTAATTTAATTACAAATGCTACGGATTTCTTTTATATTTGTAAAAAGGTCTTTTAAATAAAGAAACGAAGAAAATGAACGAAAATCGACTCAAGACTAAAGAAAAGAAAGAAAAGATTGAAGACCTAAAAATATTGGACTTGAAGAGAAGACAAAACCCTAAAAGATAAGAGAAAGTGGGCCAAATTAATGAAGAAATTCGGATTTAAGTTTGGAAGATAAAGCCCAATGGAGAGCCCAGCCCAAAAATGGAATATTCCGGAATTGGATCCCAACCGGCGGTTGAAGCTTTCACCCGGCGGTTGAAGCTTTCACCCGGCGGTTGGAGTTAAATATGGAAGGCGGTTGAACGCGCGGGTCGCAGACCGGGTTTTCGGGTTAAAATTCAGCCCAACCGGCGGTTGAAAAGCCCAAACGGCGGTTGGATTCGCGGACCTGAAATCTATAAATAGGGCTCATTCTCAACCTTTAACCACATAACAATTACGAATAGGTTAACCCTAATTTGGGTTCTAGGGGTTAGAAATCCGACTTTTAGGGTATTCAGAGGCTAAGGAGCTAGGGTTTGAAGGTCGTTCAACCCTAACGAAGATTCGGTTCAGGTTTTAGGGTTTGATTCTTATTCTTTTCTATCTGCATTGTTTAATACTTTGTTTATGGAATTGAGTTATCTTACTTTAATTATGAGCTAATTCTTTATTTGTATTACTTAGATGTATGATTTTTAGATAAATGTTTCATTATATGTTTAATATTGATCTTAATTATGAATGGTTATTGAGTTTATTTGAAGATCCACATTGATTGTGAGTTACGGCGCGTTTGTTAATTGTTACTTAACGTGGTCAAAAGACTTATGTTAGAACTAACGTATGTATGAGTTAATTGATTATGTGCAATTAAATAATTTATTAGTTAATTGTGGCTTGAGACTGTAACCGATAATAGGTTAAGAGGCATAGCAATTAATTTAAACCCGATCGATGTGATGATTAGAAAACCAATAATTATAGACTCAAGGCTAACGCAGAGTCAAGAATGAATCTCAATGATTTGCTGATAGGTTTAATAGCATAAATCTTATGTTGGTAACACGCATGAGTGTATTCAAGAGAATCTAGTATTAAGGTAAGGTTTATTAGGGATTCGCTAACCTTAACAGGAGGCTGTCCATTCTAGTTGAAATCACCATAATGACTTATCAATAAACATATATGAAACCTGAGTTGAGAAATCAGTAATCTAAGTAAATACATGCTAATCTATCTGATTATTCTTAAGTTATCTTTTCTATCTTTTAATTGTTTTTCAATTGTTTTTAATTATTTTTTTTATTATTTAGTTTAAATTACGTTCGTACGGAACTAAAACTCTACCCCTTATTAATTGTAATTTGTAATATTAGGTTTAATTAATTATTTTAATTTGCATTGATTCCCTGTGTTCGACTCCGTCTTACCAAATCTATACTATAATACGAACAGGTATTCTGGCCTGGTTGTGTTTAAGTTAACTTTAGTATTTCCTTTTCATTTAAAACTTGTATTTTTAACGTCAACTTAACACGCATCAACAGCGTATGTATTCTCACCCCAATAGTTAAAATAGTAAAAGTGGGGCTATGAGACTCACATGAGTCTTGAAAGCGTGCGTTTAAATCAATAAACGTATATCCAAAGCGTAACCTTCTAGCGCCCTAAACGCATAAGGTTATGTATGATTGAATGTCTCAAAAGATCATTCATGCTAGTTGTCCACTCAACTAGTTATGTCCAAGTGTTTGTTTATCGTTTGTGTTTAGTAAATATGTACGGCCCGTTGAAGACGTTTTGTAATAATAATCCCCGAAGACATTATTATTATGTTTTGTTTCATTGTATACTTATAAGGGTATATGCATTGCGTGTACGAATAGTGTTGCATATAGTGTAGTTGTTGTCTCGCGAAAACATTACTTTGTGAAAACATATTTTTAATCAAACTGTGTTATGCGACACAAGGGTATCGCTGTGAATGGTTGCGACACAGATGTAGTGTCGCGGCATGTAGATTTTCAGATAATTGTGCGACATAAGGATTTGTGTCGCAGGTCGTGAATTTAAATCGATGCGCGACACAGGGGTTAGTGTCGCAAGTTAATACTGTTGGTTATAAGTGTTGCGACACATGGGTAGTGTCGCAAGTCAGTACTGCTAGTTATGTTTATTGCGACACAGAACTTGTGTCGCTATGTTAACAGACTGAGATTGAGTTTTGCGACACAGGGCTTGTGTCGCAATGGTTTGGGCCATTTGCGACACAAACGACCTGATGTGTGTTCGTGTTCGCGAACTTAATCAAACGTGCTCGGTTTGCCCCGAAACTTTTAGGGAAGTCCTAAATATGTTTTTAGAGTTTAGAAAAATTATCGTTACGTTTTGAGGTTAACCCGAAAGTGTCATTTCAAAGTTTATACAAAAACAGTCCCCTCGGTTTATTTCATCATTTTTGGGTCGTTTTTGTGACTCGTTTTCACAAATCAAAGCTTCAAAATAAAATCCAATAAAATTATACGGTATTCCTCTATGTCTTACCTTTCCAAAACATATTTTTTTCTTAATTTTTGGTCGAGTATAAGTCTTGAAATTGTCCAAGAACCAAACATGTGTCCACTGGGTCGACTTCCTGACCTTTGCTCAGTGTTTAGTCCATATCTCACGATTTACAAAACGTCAGAAAGCGAAATAGTACTAATTTTAAAGGTAACATAAAATGTGAACTTTTCCAAGTGGTTTCAGTCGATTTAGGTTTGTAGATCTCGAGATATGCCTTCTCAAAGTTGGTCAAATTTTTTGTCCAAAAGTACGACCCGGACACTTTCTTTTGTAAAATCGTTTTCCCATACCAAACGACCTCAGAAAATTACCAAACTATTGGGTTCGAAAGTTAACATCTTAAACTTGATTTTAGGCTCAAGAATCTCTTGATTTGGTTGAGAAATGAGTTAGATATCATGGATCAAAGTCGGGTTTAGTTTTTGTGCAGTGGTTAATAGCTTTGTCCGATAGTTTTTCGTATTATCCTTTGGTTTTCGGTTTAGATCTTGGACATAATTAGCAAAAACGAACGCCTAGTATGTATATTAAAATTATCCAAGGAAGATTAACAAGGTTTGAAGAGATTCTTACAAGAAAAAGTCGATCTAGAGTCGAAATCGTGCGAGAAAGGCTGCTGTGAATGCTTCTTGTTTCTTTGTTCGTTCTTCTTCTTCGTGGTGTTGTAAATGATGGAGATGATGACTATAGTTCTTGGACTAAGTTGAGGAGTGTGGGGGTGTGGTAATTTGGGCAGAAAATGAGAGAGAGAGGGAGAGAGATGGACGGAAAGAGTGAGTGATTGTGTGTGTGAGAAATGAAGTTGGAGAAGTGTATAAGTGTTTAAAAGAAAGGAGGTGGGCCAAATGGGTGGGCCGGTTTTTCTGGGCTGGGCTGGCCGGAGTGGGCCTGGCCCGTTGTGGTCTCGGGCTCGTGACTCGCTCCTCGATTTCGTGTTACGTTACTCGATCGGTTAAACGTTAATCGCGCGTTTTAAAAATTAATCGTTAAACGTTTATTAATTATGTTTTTCGTTAACAATTTATACGCGTAAGTTTTGGTCGAAGTTTTATTTATAATACTTCATTTTAAATTGTTGAAATATAATTCGGGCTTCATTCGGTTGTCGGGCGCGATTCGCGCGTTTTCGTCGCGTATGGTTCGTTTTATGCAAAACGTGAAACGTTTAATATATTTTTGAAATATAAAAGGTTAAATAACGATTATTTAATATAGTCGCGTTATTTAAGAAAATGTTTTACCAACGTCCATATTATTTGTATCGGATTCCTTCCGATCGAATTCGCGTACTTAAAATTAATTACGTATTTATGTATAATACAACATACAATGCGTTACTGTAATTAGTCCTATTCCACACTAATTACAAGTAATAATAACCTATCTTAGGTACAATTGATAACCTAATTTGCGGGTGTCACAAACTGAAAGGTATTCAAGTTTATATTTTATGGTCAGTGTTTGTAGTACGGAAGATTTAGATTAGATGTGGAATATATGAGTGACTAAATATGCTGGGCAGCTAGAGTATGATTATAAGTTGCAGCTTTATGAGTATCTTCAACAATTATATGAGCCAGACAGAGATATGAAACTATTTTCTAAAGTATTTTCTCCAGTATCTTGTTGGCAGTATTTTGAGTGCTGTGGAGTACATAGTACAAGATATCAAGATTGAGGAGTAGGATATTATTTTGTGGGAAAAGAATATCCATGTATTGTTGAGTTGAAGATCTACAAGTTGTTTCTACTGTCAGCACAAGTTTCTACTGATAGCATAGTTGGTGTTGTTAAAGATTAATGCTGTTATTAGAAGTTACTACTGCTTGAGGAATTACTACTGCCAGCACAAGATTACTGCTGTCAAAATTGTTAGTGATGTTAGGTAGATTGTAGTAGTTAGTAATGTTAGTATAGTTTACAATATTACTACTGTTGAGTAATATTCGATTAACAGAGTTGTATATGGAATGTATTTACTTCCATAAAAGTAGGAAAACTTGTATAGGACTCTATATGATATAAATAGAGATCCTTAGAACCTAAATTAGGTTAACAATTGCTTCAAAGTTTAACCCTAATACAGTCGTGTATTCGTATTATTACTCTTAATAATATTGAAGCTTTTTGTGATTTAAATATCTTGTTATGTGATTCTTTATTATCATTGTAATCAAGTATTATTCTGCAATTTCTTGATTATTATTCAAAGCTTAATTCTTGACTAGATCAATCAATCGATCCTGACACGTGTTAGGAGGAATGTGCGTACTATTGTATTGAATTGATTGTTTCGTGTTGATTCGTTCCATTAGGAGAATAATTTGGACCGCGAAGATAATACAAAGAAGGTAGTTGAACAAAAAGTGAAAAGAATGACACAATCAAAACTGATGTTCCTAAAGTTGGTACTTGGAAAGTACATACATACTGTGAACAATCTTCACATCAATTCCTAAAGTTTGATGTTCTGTTAACGTACGCTTGATGTTGCTACAACATCATAGACATGTTTTAGGCAGATACCTTGTTATGTTATTTTGTTTAAGTTTCGTATTCGATCAACGTACTTTCTTATAATATCATGTGTTGCATGTATGAAAGATTAAAATATAACCTACAAGTAATGGGGAAAAAATCTGAGAAGATATAACTTGTTGTACTACGTATGTTTCTTAAATTTGTATCAAAAGTGTAAACCAACTTATAGGAAACGTCAAGTTTAGTTTGTTTCCACTTTCCTAAGTTGTTTGGTTAAAAAATTTATTTAATGGAGGTCGCATGTAGGACTAATACCCAATCTAGTAAATAAAGCTACAAAATCTGTCATAAACTAAATTTTTATGAACTATATTAATAACGGAATATTTAAGAATAATCCTTCGATTTATTATATTTATATCCGATTCGAAATATGTAGTTGGCATAAAATAAAATATAGAACACCACTTCTTATAAATTAAAAACGGTGATTTGTATTTTAATAAATATAAAATAATTTTTTTAAAAGATCTTTTTGAATTAAGAAATTTAGAATGTGTTGTGAGATGATTATGATACCTCAAATTGTACGTATATGTATTTCTATATATTATTAAAAAATTATTTTTGTTGTTTGTATGGTTATCAAACTAATAATTAAATTATTTTATTTTTTATTATATGTAAATTTTAAGAGATTGCCACCTGACATATTTGTCTATGTGGCAAATTTGTGAAGCAAATTGTGAAGCAATTATATGGTTTTATTTAATGGTATTTTATTTTCTAATTAATTATTATTATTAATAAAATTATAATATTAATTAAATAATTTGTAAGAGTTTGTTTTCATATAGGACTCCTTCTTTTCATAATAAAATTATAATATTAATTAAATAATTTGTAGGAGTTTATTTTTATATATGACTCCTTCTTTTCATATTTTACTATTATTACATTGTGAGATGTTTATTGTAATATGATAAATATTATATACAAAGTCCATGTCATTACACTAAATATAAGATCGTAACTAAATATATGTCAAATTGTTTAATGGTATTTTATTTTTGAATTAAATATTATTATTAATAAAATAATAATAATAATTAAATAATTTGTAAGAGTTTGTTTTTATATAGGACTCCTTTGTATATTAGTATTTATATTTATTAAATATTAAATATTAAAAAATAATATAATAATAATTAAATAATAATTAAATAATTTGTTAACTAAAATTAAGATGTTGACACGTGGCATTTGTGCTTACGTGGAAAATTCTTGAGCTTTCTTTTATACTCCTTTAGTATATATATAGATATAGATATAGATATGAATATTGACCTTAATAGTTTGCGCATTAGAGATTTTACTTATTATTTATACAATTTTATTTAGTAGTTAGCATTTTAGGATATATTATCAAAAAAACACTGATCAATTTCCAAATTATACGACATCAATAATAACACAAATTATTCAAATTTGTATAGATTTTATTTCATATAGCAGTTTATTTAAAAAAAAAAAAAATATCGCTGCAACGTACGAGTTAAAAACACTTGTTACAATTAAATTGATACTTTAATTGATAATATTGAATATTGAATATTGAATATTGAATACTGATGATCCGGATCTTGTAAACAACAATTACTTCATACATCTCAGTTAAAGTGTCCATTTTAACTTTGCATACAGTTTTAGAATTTTCACTAACTAAATTTTTCACCAATCAAATAACATATCTAACCACAAAAGTCTTTTTTGATCGGTTAAAACATGAAAGTGGGCATTTATTGAGACAACTCAAAATAGTAGACACTTGTGATGAGACGGAGGGAGCAGTAAATTACTACTGATTTTCAAGAAAACATTTGTAAGCAGAAAAAGGCGGTTATCATTATCAAGGACGAAAAATGCATGTTTTTCACTAATAAAAAAAGAAAAAAAAAATCTGTATGTGAGCCCACCATACATTCACTATTTCACCATTGTTAAGGGACATCTTTCAACAATAATTTAGTGTAGTTCAATTAGAAATTAAGTGGGGTATCTCAGCAACAAATAATAAAAGGTTATGGATTCATGCTCTGAACGTACACCCTTATAATCATAATTGCTGAGTGAATCAGGTATAACCCTCCATATTATGGATAGACAGCTAGACAGCTAATTGTAAGATGGTCCAATTTGTCGATTATCAACCTATATGTGTGGCCCGTTAATCACCAAGCAAAAGATTAAAACATAAATAATCACAATATGAAGAACGCAAAAAAGATATCTCTCTAAATTATATGTATTAATCAATGAAGAACAACTCAAAGCTCCAATCTTATTAATCAATAAAATTAATAAGACGAACACACAACTTGTATTAGGGTTTATAACCTTGGAGCTACGATAAATAATTTAGAGGAATAGGGGAAACGATATTTCTTATGACATCGTGGTTTACCAAAAGGTAAGACACCTCTAAATGTTTAGGGTTCTCTTTATTTATAGAGATCCTCAAGACTTACATTAGGAAACATATATCTGTTAGGAAAACTAAGTCCTCCTATACTTCAAAGCCGATCTTCAATTGATTTAACTTTATCTCCAAGTCTTCTAGAAGTCGTCTTTAATGTTTCCTAATTAGCTTACAATTTGTCTCATCAAATCTATAGTGTGACATAAAAATTAATGTCACTTAATTTTTCCAACAATCTCCTCATATTTGATGATGACAAAACAACTGGTAAGCTGATTACAATCTCCCTCTATCACAAGATTCTTCTTTATCTTCAAAACTCATCTCTTTAAAGTTAACTTGAACAGTTTGATCAATTCAGCTTGACTCACTATATCTTCATGATAATTGTACCTGTTCGAGTTGTAATCTTTGAAGCTTTAATCTCCCCCTCAATATCAGCTATCCAATGTTAAATAGTTCTCCCTCTTTTTGTCATCATCCTTCTTTATTTATTTCGCAAAAATAACGAAGGTTTGTATAATTTGACTTGAATATATTTTAAGCACTTATCTTCAACACTTTAAACATGTATAGCTTCAAAACTTGAAACACTCTTATCCTCAAAAACACTTATAATACCAAAAAAAAATCTTCAACTAATTTGAACATAAGCATGCTAACCCATTACAGAATATCAACCCATCACTCTGAACATATAAATATCGAACTTTTTAGTTGAAAACTTGATCATTTGCTTCATAAATGTTGAGGAGACTTGAACTAACCTTGGGTCTGAATGGGGCTGACCTCTTTTGGGTCTGAGTTCATGTGAGTTAATCATCGTTTAAGTTTGAACTCATGTGATTCTAAAGTTGTATTAGTTTGCCTTCGAGTCGTATAATTTAGCAACACTAACAGTGTACTAGCAGCACTAACTGTGTACTAACAGCTATAACGATTAATGAGCAGCATTAACTTTGTACGAGCAGCATCAAATTTTATACGAGCAGCATTAACTTTGTACGAGCAGCACTAAATTTGTACGAGCAGCATTAACAGTGTACGAACAACATTAACAGTTTTCGAGCAGCATTAACAGTGTACGAGCAGCACTAACTGTTAACGAGCAGCAATAACTCAAAATTTGCAGCAGATTCTGAAGAGTGTATCTCCCTGTAGAAAGCTCAGATCTAGCTCAAATTTTTATACAAAGTAGATCCATGTGTCTTCAACCTTATATCCAAAAATCAAGTCGATCCAACGGTTAACGAATACACGGTGATCTTTTAACAGCAACTGCGCGAAAAGAAACCACTAACTTTCTACGGTAAATTCAAAATTATGTATCTCAGTCTAGACCCATCCGATCACGATAAAAATTTTACACAACGTTGGTACATATGTCCTTAACTACATATCCAAATATCACGAAGATATAAAGGTTAACGAAGACATGGTGATCATTTTACTACAGCTATCCAGAAAAATTATAAGGTTTCTGCAGCAGATTTTAAAATCAAATATCTCACAATTAAAAGCTCAGATTGAAAATTTCTCTGATCAGATTGTGTGTCTATGTGTTATGAACCTATAGTTCAAATTTCACGACGATTGAACGGTTAACGAATAAGAACCGAGGATTTTACTACCGCTGCGCAGATTATGAAGAACAGAAAAACTTATTTTGTTCAATCTTCTTTGATTTCTTCAATACGGCTTCTTTTGCTTGGATTGAATCTTTACAAATCTTGAATAGATTCGACACGCTCTGATACCAATTGTGTGGTCCCGTTAATCACCAAACATAAGATTAAAACATAAATAATCACAATATGAAGAACACAAAGAAGATATCTCTCTAAATCATATATATTAATTAATGAAGAGCAACTCAAAGCTCCAATCTTATTAATCAATAAAATTAATAAGACGGATACACAACTTGTATTAGGATTTATAACCTTGGAGCTACGATAAACAATCTAGAGGAATAGGGAAAACGATCTTTCTTATGAGATCGTGGTTAATTTACTAAAAGGTAAGACACCTCTAAATGTTTAGGGTTCTCTTTATTTATAGAGACCCTCGAGACTTACATTAGGAAACAAATATCTATTAGGAAACTAAGTCCTCCTATATTTCAAAGCCGATCTTCATTTGATTTAACTTTATCTTCAAATCTTCTAGAAATCGCCTTTAATATTTCCTAATCGGTTTACATTTTGTCTCATTAAATCTATAGTGTGACATAAAAATTAATGTCGTTTAATTTTCCCCAACACTATAATTTGCCACGAATCATAATTAATGTTGATTTTTTTTCACATTTTAGTAAGCTTGTTGCTGTGGATTGCAACGAAACAAATAGTCTTTGATATCTTTATTATTATTCTAGAATGACATATATAGTTTTATTTAAAATAAAAGTTACTAGCTAGTTATGTCTCATCCACTTTAATTACACAAGTCTTTGGTTTGATTTTTTTTGTTAACGCTTTTGTATAGTCAACGCAGTGTCCGAAAATTTGAGTATGGTGGGCTACTTTTCATATATATGCACTTAAACAAAGTATTACCTCGAGAACTTATAGCATTGACCCAGATGGCTACCCAAATTTCAACCCATTTGACACTAGCATGAATGACTCTAGACCACAACATTAAAAAGTGCTCGCTAAAAAACAAGATAGCGATGTTATGAAAATGATTGTGATCATTTGTTAATTATTATTTTCCACTCAAACTTAAAAACAAATTTAGATTTTATAAAAAAGTCGTATGAATGTATAGAATTTTATAAAGATCAAAGATTGGAGTTTACATATGAAATGAAAATTTGTCAAAGAAGCCATTATTTGTTTATGATTGATTTATAAACTGTAACGCATCACGTACGTACACTCGATTTTCCAGTTGCTTTTTGTTTATTATATATGCGTTTACTGAGTAAACCAAAAAGTTCTTCAATGGCAGATGCATTGTATAGTGTTTTATAACTATTTTAGTGTTATCATTTTCAAAAAGTGAATTTTGAACAGTCTCTTTAGATTTGTAGGTTTAAGATATTTAGTTACACCCTTCAAAGAGAAATAGATATGTCATATAATAACGGGTTAAGTGTTTAACTATATTATTTACTTCTATTGTGTAGACGTAACTTTATTTTTTAACATTTATTGTAATTTAATTGACGTGTCATCTATATAAAACACCACATACCACCCATACAAACTTCCACTTGAAAATATTACATACCGATAGCAATAACTAAAAGTTAGATACACACAATAAAAGTCAATTTGTTAGTTACACATAATGTAAGTCAACAGATAGCTACTTATATTGTGAAACACTTAATCGTATAATAACTACAAAAACAAAGGCCGGTGACAAAATACTTCGTTTAATTTATATGCATAATCAAATTTCGTAATGAACAAAAAAACTTTCGCTCCTAATCAAATTCAAATTGATAATCTTATTTATGTTCTTGTCTTTTAAGTACTGTCATTTATGAAGTTACAAAATTTTAATGTTTAAAAATTGAAACGTTTCTTTTACTAAAGTTGGATTCGGATAATTCTAACATATGTATATGTCATTGATTTTGACTTGATCAAATTTTTATACAATTCAAAATCTCCTAACACACAAACATCAAATTCTTAAAATATGAATTCAAATACGTCCATATTCACTTCTGTTTACCGACTTACTTTTGGTCACACAACAAATGACGTTACTTTAACTTTATATTTGTATTTGTATTACCATAGAAATGTAAACAGTTCAACTTTAACTTCAAGCGCGTTTAGGTGACGATGGCTTCTTAGTTTTTAACGTATGTATTATTTGATTGAAATCACTTTGAAGTTACAATGAAGGGACCCTCTTGTGGTAGTGACGACACTTGAAATAGTCGTTCATCAATTTAAATTTGCATTAGATTTAAATATTTTCTAGAAGAAATTAATTATATCCGTTCGATCTTTCCTTTTATTTTCTTGATTTTCTTACGTCAAGATTTCTTGATCATGTACGCTAACGTATCAATCAAGTTTATTAAGATTGTTGTTTCATGAGAAAAAAATTTCAAGTTATGTTTTTAAGAGCGTAACTCGTCTGATCAATTAGATTTTTGACACATGAAATATGTTTTCTCCAATGTTACATATAGATGGGGACTTTTAGAGTGACGAAAAGAACTATACATTCATTTTTGTTTGTATAAAATCGTGTTTCCTTTGAGTTATTCACCACATGATTTTTCGTGTAGCTTTGTCCGGTTTATAGAGCGTCTTAAATTTATTTATTAAAATGAAAAGCAATTGTATGAGTACGTACGGCTTGCAATACTAGGATTTTGACTTTTAAATCTTGACCGAGTTTGACTCTTCTTGTAGTTGATTGCATGCCATGAAATTTTGATACAAAAAGACATTCACGTATTTGACTAAGATTTGGCAGCCTTGTAGTTGCGTGAGTTTGATGCTCAATTATTAACTAATTCATATCTTCCAACAAATATCCATAATACCAAAATTAAATATGCAGATGGATCTATTAGATAAAGTGTTATAGCTTTATTCATGTCAACCTACTAATTGATGGATTCTCACATTCGCAGTTAAAAGCCTTTAGTAAATGAAGAAGACTTTCCGTGTTCGGCTTACTCGTGGATGACAACTCTTTTAACTCAGATGTACGCTTGCTAATCGGTGTTGTCCCAATATGCCGCAACTAATGAGGTTTGAATCTGAGACCTTTTGTGAGGAATCAAGACGCCCACCAGTAGCCATTTGGTGGGTAATCAAAAGCCTTTAGTAGTACGTATTTAATTGATCATTTGTATTTTAGATAACTTAACTTTGATTAAATAATATAACATATATTAAATTTTTCCTCACACTCTTTCTGCATAATTTAGTTCCCACCAGTTAAGATGATAACACATGTTTACACATTTTTCTTCATTTCCCCTGATCTACTCTGTTCATTTTGACTTGATTCTATCTATTATGAGTGGAATATTTTTAACAAAAATGTTTGCAACTGACACTATTTGGACTACTAATGTATAACTGAAACTTTTTGGACTACATCCATAACTTAGAAATTACTAAATGGACGATTTTGTAATTTAATATAAATAAATAAATGAAATGACAGAGATTCTGGAGTTGGGAGAAAGACAAATGAGAAAAAACCTGATGCTAACAGTTGTGGCATTCCGGGTTGCCTCCTTATTCTAATACTCTATTGATTTTAATTTGATTTAATTAATATTTTATATAAAGCTTTATGCCTCTTTTTCCAACTTCACCTTTTTGAAATTCTAGTGATCATTCTCTTTAATCCCCCATCTTTCTTCTCCAGCTACTTCTCTCCTTATAAATCCATATATCCTTAAAATAGTTGTGTATATTACCATCATCATCATTTACCCTAAAAGCCATGAGTAGATGAAAATAAAGAGATAAAACCAAACACCAACAACTCCACTTGATCAAAGTAGAATTGAAGTATCACAAACCACCTTAATAATTACAATGGGAAGAGCACCTTGTTGCGATAAAGCTAACGTCAAAAGAGGACCATGGTCACCCGAGGAAGATGCCAAACTCAAGTCCTACATCGAAGAACACGGCACCGGAGGAAACTGGATAGCCTTACCTCATAAAATCGGTAATCCTTTGATTTCTTACTTCATTACTTCAATCTATACTACATAAAATCACACCTAAAAAAATAGATCTAATATATCAATATAATCTTGCATATGTTTTCATCACTTGTGCCAAGAGAACTATTTTTTTCATATAGATTTTCATATGTTTTTTGATGTTTGATACAAGCTAATTGTAATCAAGATCAACTTTTGGTGAATCTATTCTTTCAGGACTTAAGAGATGTGGAAAGAGTTGTCGCCTTCGATGGTTAAATTATCTTCGTCCAAACATCAAGCATGGATCTTTCTCCGAAGAAGAAGATCATATCATTTGCACCCTCTATCTTAGTATTGGCAGCCGGTAATATATGATACAAATTTTCCAAATTTATTTAGAAAAGATTCATTAGGGATATGTTACTAATACAGTTGTTGATTTGTTTTAAAGGTGGTCTATTATTGCTGCACAATTACCTGGACGAACTGATAATGATATCAAGAACTACTGGAACACGAGGCTAAAGAAAAAGCTAATGGGAAAGCAACGTAAAGATCAACAATTGTCGAAAACTAGAGGTGGACAAATCAAACAAGAAATGAAGCGAGAGGTTCTTGAAGATTTAAAGATGCCATCTTTATGCATGAGCATGAATCTTTATCAATCTTACTGGCCTAATGAATTCCCTTTGATACTTACAAACCCTAATAATCAGCATCATCAAGAACTTCAATTCAAAAACCAAGATCCAAATTTTGATCAATACCCTTTTGACACAACCTCAACCCAACCTCAATTGTTCGATCAAGACAACGAGAAACCTGTCACAGCCACTGCTTACCATCCCCAATTGGCAAACACGTCTTATTTCACAAATAGTGATGGTGTATATCAGTTTCAAGAATTCAACAATTATCCATTTGGGATCAACGAATTTGTGTACAACACTACACAATTAGATCAGTTTGATGGGTTAGTTGGAGGTTTGGATAACTTAATCAATGGAAGCAATTGTACTAGTTCTTCTGCAGAAAGTACTACCAGCTGGAGTGATCCTCTTGCATGTCCTCCTCCTCAGGTGGCCTATGAAGATTGTCGACGTGAGTCGCTACAAAATTGTCCTCTTGATCAGCCTAGTCGGTTTCAATAGGATTTTATTGAGGGTACAATTTAACATTCCGTGAATGTGGATTTCGTACCCATTTGAGGACAAATCACTGTTGGCGTTTTCATTGGGGGGTATTTATTTAATTTGCTATTTCTTTATTCACTATCACTTTCATTCTGATCTACTGAGGTTTCTTAGTATATCCACTACATTCATGCAAATGTTGTTTTCTTTTATGCTAATTTCTAGAACATCAATTTTATGTAAGTATTTTATATATACCGTATTATACAAGTATTTTGATTCATATATAGTTCACCAACCTGAAGAATTAATGAAATGGGATCCCTAGGAATTCGACAAGATTGGAAGTTTGCAAGGAGAATCCGACTAAATCTACGATTATGACAAGAACATAAAAAAATGCCCTGTCTGGTTTTAAAACTTATCGACAAAATATAGGTAACGTGATGGTTATATTTACATGAATAATAAAATATGAGTTATTTAGCTAGGTATAAATCACGTATAGAATAACTTTGTAGTCACGATCAATAATTGAACTTTGTTTTTTCGTGATCACGCGAACGAAACAAAAAGAAAGTTCAAACGACTGGGATTTTAGAATTATAAGACTGCAGTGCTGGACATTTGCTTGTTTTGAGCCCTACGTGTTAACCATTATTCTTCAATTCATAAGTACTTCAAAGTTCAAACGGAAAAGAAGCCTCATAATTTATGTGTTTATTTATTATCTTAATATGTTTATGTTTACAAGAGAGCCATAATTAGAAAATGCAAATTATTATGTGTCCTGTCATATACGGTGAGGCATGCAAGAATATACATAACATATGCATTGAGGGATCCGGTATCAATAACGACTGGTATTTCAATTTTTTTCAACGGGTACCACTTACAAAGAACGTAACTATATATAAAAGAATATCTCCATGAAACCCAAATGGACCCGTAACCCTGACAACCTCTACCAATAAGTTAGCTCTCCGAGCCTCAGTCGCCCATATTTAGTCAAATAATTAGTATCATTACTGATTAATGACACATTAGTTGCACTCATTCTTGAACTTTTATTGAAATTAAGAATTAAGACTGGATTTTACAATTAGGACCGATAATTAGTCCAACAACATGTTAATATATAAGTTCAATTGAGGTTCCACTCTAAAACTAATTGATGATAGATAGAGTAGCTAGTTTACGAGCTCATATACAGATATTATTTTTTTTAGTGGACATGAGTTTGCACCAAACATTTACTACACCATAATATTAGCATAGACATTCGAAGGTAATATAAATAAACTAAAATTAAAAAGGTAATATAAGGGGAATTGAAACTGTACCTGATCGACACCTTGGTGGGCAAGTAGGGCAACCAGAAATGGCTGCATTCTTTTATATTTATCTTCATGGCCGGAAACACCTACAGTACCACTCATATAATTAAGGTAGTCGATCAGTCCCATTCCATGCATATTGCATAGCTATTTTTTTTCTAGCTATTTTCCCATAAATAGAATTCTTTCTACTTTCAATGTTCACAACAACAACAACAGTACATATCTATTCGATGATTTCATCTAAGTTTCCAGTGAATAAATACATCCATACTATACGGCTGCATTTGATTTTGCATTAGATATATATCTATAATTTGATTTATTTTAATCATATTCAGATTCTAGATTAGCACAAATTAATACGCCTCTTATTTACAGCCCAGTAAATTGATGATTAGTACTAATCATCAATTTACTAGATGGACTAACTAGATATATGTTAAAAAGATTATTAGTACGCGTTCCATTAGATATATCCATCTAGTTAGACTTATAAGATGATTAACATAAATAGTTTTCACTAGGCATAAAACGGTACGTAGTATTCTACAAGCTAATTAAGAACATGTTTAAAGCAATATAACTTAACCATTTTGTACTCCGTATCATATTTCTCTCTTTAATTAAAAAGATTCAGTTTTCAATCATATTTTTAATTACTTTCATCTTAGCGCATCGAAATAAGGTTTTAGTTTTCTTTTTACTATCTGTTTTTATGTGTACGTCGAAATGTTAGAGATCGTACTCTTTGCAAATACAAAAATGGATATTTCTTTGTTTGATAATAATAAAACTCCTAAAGTTTCAACTTGTGAGAAAAAATAAAACTGAATTGCAAGTATCGCATCAAGTTGTTTGTGATGTTATGGTAATTAAAAAGAAGTTTATAATGGTTGGCTAACTTTATGAGACAAGAATGGTCCCATTAAAGAAAAAATCAAAAGGAAACGGTCACAAGTTTAATGCAAGAATTACCCCATATCACTTGATGCGGACTTGGTCTTGTAGGCATCTCACTGATTGAGTTTTTATGTGATTCTGTTAGGAACTTGTGTACGTTCTAGGGCCATGTTTTAGAACCTCCGGCCCATTTTAATTTTAATTTAATTTATAATACAAACACAACCCTACAATTATATATGTGTTCACCTCAATATTTTAATATTTAATAGTGCATATGGTCAAGTGCGTGTTAAATTGGCTATTTGATTGAATAATTGGTCGGAAACAATCACAGAGATATTTCGATTAGGTTGCAACGTCTGAGTAAAATGCTCGTCATCGTCGAGTAAAGTGAACATGTCCGTTTATTTACTTTGTGTTCACATGCAAAAGGTTTTTTTATTGAAATATGAAATACTTATTTGCGAAGTTTTGTCCATATATTATGGAAGGTTGATTCAATTAGGCTTATAACTGTGAAAACATATATGGATGAAACAACATGATGTATGTGATCCAATCCAAATGAGATCATATGTAATATTGTATGAGGTCAACAAAGGTGCTGGTGTTAGTGGAGCACAAGATCAATAATTTAAACCTCAACAAACTGGACCAAGTCATGTGTTTTTGGTGAGTCAATAAAAACTAACAAAAGGTTAAATAATAAAATAATTAATTAACCTATGGATCATGTTAAGTTCGCCCATGAATATGTAATTCCTAATTACTAATTAAGGTGTGATGAACTTTATAAATACGAGGTACTAAATAAATATTAAAAGTCCGATAAAAATAGGGTCACATGAAATGAAAAAGATCCGTGATTGAAGCAAAGGAGTTGGGTATGTGATGACAATAGCCTCCCGACGTTCCTTAACAGTCTTTTTCCATTTGATTTCCTCTTTCTTTTGCTTATTCAATTCGACTGTGACATCCACTATCTTTTATTAATTATTAATTAATTAATTAAACAATTAAATCCTTTTCTATCATTTTCACATGAAATTAAATTAAATTCAATGTCTTTCTTTAAATACTATACGCATGATATAAACATATTATATCCCTCTTTTTAATCAAAAAAAATGTTTCTGTAGTTACGTTTAAATAGATTATTCATTAAAGCTTTGATAAATTAAACCCTTCAGTTTTGGATACATTTATACACTTAGATATGATATGCATGTACTTATGTACAGAAATGGCTCGTGGAAGATAACATATTGAGAGACTAATTAAGATTTTGCACTTTAGAGTATAGAAAACTTAACAGAGAAATCGATTGATTTATATTTACAAAATCTAATTTGATTCGTTGACTATCATTTCTACCAGCTTATAAACATGAATTTTGTTTCTATTCTCCCTATAATTAAGCTTGCTTTACTACTATAAACTTTTAATTCTGTAAATTGTATTTTTTACTATTAGTTTAGCCAAAAAGATACTATTTCATACTCCGTACGTACAAAAGGTATAGGAAGGACATGATCGAGTACATGACTAAACCAAGCCCAAATAAAATCCATGATCTATGGGCTTGAGCATGTTGTTTAGGCAAAAAAAATAAAAATAATTAGAAATTACACGCTCAAGTTTCACCTTGACGGGTCTACTTGCTACGATTGTACAGTAATAATTTGTACTTAGTGACGTCCAAGTCTTTTAATTGGGATGGAGTTGCTATTAACAAAATTAAAAAAAAAAAAAAAAAAAAGTAAACAAATTAGTCGTAGGTTCAAGCCTTATTTGAAGCGGTGAGTGTATATATTCGTAATGATTTGTACATAACATATTTGCTAGATTAATAGAATTGACGTTCTAAAAATATTCTAAACAAGCTTTGCAATAACAAATTATTTTGACACCTAAAAATAATTGTAGATGTGCTCTCATGACCTTATTGGAGTTTGGGCTAACTGGGCTTGTACACTTGGAAAGGCCCGAATCTCTGTACCAAGATATGATCCTCTGAGATGGGTAGTTACTATTCAACTTCAGTATATATCATCCATACGTTTGTACTTGTAAACTTTATGACTTTTCGTTAGCTATTAATTAAATATTAATTAGTTATTAATTATAAATATATATATATATATATATATATATATATATATATATATATATATATATATATATATATATATAGAATCCAAACATTTGATTTCCTATAATATGAAATGTAAAAACTAATCATAGTTTTCATATGTATAATTATAAAGAGTAAAACATTGATTTTCTTAAGATAATGTTTTCATAAAATATAAACTTAAAAATACATTTTTTTAGTTTTCTTGGTTACTAAAAACAAAGTACTAAAGCAGAAAGAATTTTATGTAATTGAACGCGTCTATAATTTTTTGTAAACGACTAAAAGGATTTCATTGAACACGTCTATATACTTTCTCTAAATAGAATAATAAGTTAGTATTGTATGTGATTGATCGACCGAATAATATTTGATGGTTGAGAGACCCAATATATATATTAATATAAGTTGTAGGTAATTGGAAGGCTTTGCATTTATGTGTCATCATATTTATTTAGCCAAGCTTGTCGTTACCCATATATCTTAGCATTGTCATACCAGGTTGCTCCCGTCCACCATACATACATCAATCAAACGTATATATATGATATGTATATATTGATAGCTTTTTATGAGACCCCCAATAATCGTAAACACACACTCACAACAATAAACGGATGTTCAAATTACTAACCTAGCAATTATAACAAGCAATCAAAATAAATAAATACGAATACGAATAATACGACACACGGATTTAACGTGGCTATATATGATCCCGATCTTGAAGATCGGTTTAGTCCACGGGATCAAACTGGAAAGTTTTATCTTATTAATTCGAAGTTCAAGGATTACGATTATATAAATTTGTATTTATAGGTAAATCTAACTTAACAAATAAGAAAATAGTATGTTCTGCAGACCGGAAATGCGTCGCAATTCTCCAAATTAATCGCCAGGCGATTAGTCTTTTCCATCAAATCGCGCCGCGACTTTCATCTGTTTAGCAAATCGTTTTCTACTTCGTTAAGCTTCACCAATCCCGACATACATATGGATGATGCATACATGATTGGACCCACATAATGTGAAAATAATTTGGGCCGGTATATTTAACCCAAGCCATTAACACGGTTTGAAGAAGACGTTAACTAGGGGTGACTTGTTGTGTTCCCTCCCCTTGATTGGACATGTGCTATTGCATACGAAAACTTTAATTTCATGTGATACCCATATGACACCCTACCCCTCTCACCTTCCATTTGTTCAAACCAAGGTAGAGTACATAATTAGTTTGTTACATGTATTTAAGAGTTGCTAATTAATAATTATAGAGTTGCAAAAAACTTTGAATTAAAATATTAATTGCTTACTATTATTAACTTTTGTGTGAGTATTAAGTTTTTCAATTATGGCCTTACACCAACTTACTACATACGTCTAAAACTACACAAATCAAAGAGTAACTTATTACTCCGTATAAGAGTAAAAATTTTAAATCGTTCATGTGCTTTTCCATTTCTTTCACCGACTAGGTTTTTTTTTTTTGATAAAGGGGAAGAAATACCCCGACAAATATTATTAGAATAAAATGATAATCAATACAAGTACAATGGATGTGGTAGAACCACATTGACTTAATCTAACAGACGAAAAGACTAAGTGCATACACAAGACAGGCCTTGAGTATGACAACCAGCAAAGCCCAACTATGAGGTCACACAACCATGAGGCAACAACAACAGCAACAACAAGACTCTAGCCAAGCAATAAACCACTGTGTCCGCATGAAGAAAGGATTAACTTGACGAAGAACTCACCCCTTTCGGGATCTTCCATCTATCCATAGTGCGGATAGCACGAAACGAGGGTTTGAAGGCAAAGAATTCACCGACTAGTTTTAAACCGATTAGTTTTAAAGTCATATTAGTAGTCCATTTTTCAGAAACTTTACTCATCGATAGCTCAAAAATGGACTATCAATTGAAACCCTAGCAAGATTTTCAAAAAATATGTTATTCTAATGATTTTACAACTTAGGAACGCACGATGAAGAAAACAAGAAGAAAACAAGAAAATACATGGATGATTTAAACATTTTACTCTTATTATACTTATTTATGATTAAGTTAACTTAACTTGATAGGCAACTTGTAATATTGTCTATAAACATTGTCTATAAACAGAATTAATGAGTGCTGAGAGTAACATCTATTTTTATTATATATAGTGAATTTGTTCCGGATTGTACTTGAGGATACAAATCACGCATATCGTTTGTTCTTCTTATTTGCCTCACAGTTTGAGTCTTCACGTGTTAGAAGAAAAGATACTCCATACGTTCCATTTTAATTGTCTACTTTACTATATTTGTTCATCGTAAAAAGATTGTCAACTTGCAAAAAATAGCTATTAAAAATAATTAAACTCTCTACTTTACCTCCAATTTATTACCGCCAGTCATTTAACTATTAATAACTTTAAGTTAAACTTGTTTTAAATATAAAGGCAAAACTGATAATTCATCAATATCAATCAATATATCTTAAATAAAAGAAAAAATTTTTGTACAATTATTACGAGACGGATAGAGTAGTAAATAAAGATTTAAACAAACATAACTTTAGTTTGAACGTTAGAGAAATTTAATTTGTAATTTTAAAATAATAAAAGTAATTACTTGTATAATAATAGAGATATACACTAATATATACATATATTTGGAAAGGAGGCACATGCAGAGGAGTCAACAAGAACATGGCATCAAATCAACCAAAATACCAATACCAACTTTTCAATAAATTAAAACAAATATATACTTGACTTTATTCCATTGATTACATTTATATAGGTTAACAATATATTAATGTTGGTTAATGACTTCCATTGTTATTTTTTAATCGATGAAAGTTATATAATTATAAAAAGTGATTTTGCCTACCATCATCATTATAATATTTAAAATAACTACTCGCATTATAATATCAAAAATAAAAAATTACGATATATTAATCAAGCAAAAAGAAAATGAAATCTCTCCTTATAGTTCTAGTTCTAGGCTTCTAGCTAATAATATATCTAGTTAATTAACTGCCAAATACTATTGGGGCAATGGGACCAACCGCCAACGGTCTTCGCAGTATTCCGGTGAAAACAACGAGTTAAAATAAAAATAGTAAAAATGATTTTAATTTGTATTCACAATTATTTTTAGTTGTGAAATTTTATTTTTTTCGCTTCACATATAATTTTTTTTTTATGAAATTCCTATATATTTTTTTAATTTTCATAAAATTTCTATTGTGAACTTTTATTATTATTTTTTTGCTTCACGTAAATTTAAAAAAAATTTAAATATGAAGATTAATTGTTTTGGCTTCACATAAGTTTATTAATGTGTGAAACTTAATTTTCAACCTTCACAATTCGTAAATTTTATGTGAAGCCAAAAAAATAATCTTCACATTTAAAAATTAAGTGTGAAGCAAAAAGAAAATTCAATTTCACACTTCATAAAATTGTGAAGTTCAACTGTTTTCACCGTTTTTATTTTATCTCTATTCCTTTTTATATATATATTTTGATCTAAGGGTTAGCATCCGTTTTTACCATTTTTATTTTATTCTAATGTTTTCACATAATCTCATTCCTATATATATATATACATATATATATATATATATATATATATATATATGGGAAGGATCAAGAGGGAAGTTCTAAATTTGAGGGAAGGAGAGAAGCAAACCTCAACCACACATTTCCTTGTATCTTCTCCAACTCATATACAATACCCATTTCATCAATTTTTGTTTAAAATTCAAAATTAAAGCATGTAAATCAATCAAAACATTATAAATTTCAAATTCATCAAAGGCATTCATACATATTTTCAATTCGTCATAATTCATATTCATCAAATATTAAGAATTTTGGGTATAAATTTTGGGTTTTTGTGAAAATTTTGATTCACCAATGAATACAATAAAATTAAACGAATTTCAACATACAAAACTTATAAACAAGTAATTAATTTAATTATAGTCGTCATTAACCATCGAATTCCACAAATAAAAAATTTATAACATTAACATTCATTTGGAATGAATGTTGATCAAAATTACAATTAATATTCATAAATAATAATTTATGATGAATATTAACTTATATATGTTTTTATACATTGTTGAACGAGATAACTTAACATTCATCAGTGTATAATAATGTACATGAGTTAACATTCATCGTAAAGGAATGTTTAAAAATATTAAGTTGTAATTTTGATTAACATTCTTTCCAAATGAATATTAATATATTGAATTTTTTTTTGAGTTATTTACAATTTTGCCACCGCGTTGACTTTTGAGTTAACCATAATGTATAGCTAGGAATAACTTCTCTCCTTCTCCCATTTGTTTACTTCCATCTTGATCCTCACCCTATATATGTATATAGGTGAGGATCCCCTGATAACCAAAGAAAGGTGAGAACTGTGAGAGCCACGCCTCCCCCGCTTTCTTTTTAAACACCCAGATCTTTTCACTCAAAACTAATAACACTCAAATCAAACAAAATATATCAATTGAATTAATTAAAATAAATCACTAAATTCAGTTTTTAATCATCATCAAGTTTACAACAGATATAAAAAAAATACAATAATTAGGTGCAAATCGGATTCTACGTCTGGTTTATGGGTGCGAATCTAATTTTGCACCTGGTTCATGGGTGCAAACCTGATTACGCACCTGATTCATGGAGGAAAATTTGATTCTTCACTTATTTTATGGGTGCAAAGCTGATTACACACCTCCTTCATGGGTGCAAATCCGATTTTGCACCCGCTAAATGGGTGCAAATCGGTTTCCACACCGGCTTCATGGGTGCAAATCGGATTTTGCACCCGCTTATTCTGAGACGATGATCCAGTTTTAGCTATGCCTCTAGTTTTTGGCGGCGATTTAAGTTGGAGATTGAGAAATTTGTTAAATTCGCATAAACACCCAACTTTTTGCAGTGGTGGATCTTACGTTTCAGATGCTTCTGGCCGGATAAGGCTGCTGCAAGTGGTCAGAATGAGTTGCATTGACCGGTCGAACTTAACAGTTGCAGCAGACGGTCGGAGATTGGTGGGTGACTATGGTGCGGTGATTTGATGTCGATTTTGTTTTCAACAGCAGGCCACAACCGCCGCTACATCACCGGAGACGGAAACTGTTGTAATCACAAAACTACAACAGCGAGGACGAAGATTTTGCCGGAGATGAGTGTGACGGTTTAGTGAACATCACGGTGAGGGTCGCCGGCAAAACGTAGATGGTGAAGGTGACGAAAAAGATGATCAGTGGTGATTGTGATTTTTAAACAAATTGGAGAAGATAAAGTAGTAGTCTGGAAAGAGCGTGTTTACAAAATTGAGGGGTTCCTTTTTGGGCTTTTTAGTAAGTAAGGAACAAAAAAGGCCAAGTAATTTTTACTTCTTAGGGTTCTCATTAAAATTTATTCTCATATGATCCCTTTAATATATATATATATATATATATATATATATATATATATATATAAAATATATATATATATATATATATATATATATATATAAAAGTTCAATGTAGAATGCTAAAAAATGTAGAATGAAGGAACCATCAGAATTGCTCAATTTCAATTACCCATTTTCACCTCTTTTTTCTAAATCTAAATATCTCACAAACCGTATATCCATAAATTATAAAAATTACACCGTTAAAATCAGCGTCTTTTTATCTTTAATTAGAGATATCGCATGACATACTTTCGACGAACTTTTTTTTTTCATTTTCTAATTGGTATGTGAAATTCGTAATAATAAATCACATGTGATTTAACACTCATATTTGAATATAGTTACAATCAAATCATATGTTTTAAATTACTATCTATAATCACATGTGAATAATCAAATTTACAAAATATAAGTTTCAAATCACATAAAAATAATTTATTTGATAATTTAATAAACCTTCAGAAAAATTTTTAGTTATAATCACTGTGATTAAACATTAAATTAGTAATCACATGTGAATAAAGTGTAAATAAATACGAATTTTAAATATTTTTTTATAATTATACATGTAAATAAATATAAATGTGAAATCACATGTGAGTTATCAGTTATTATCACATAATTCATTTGAAAAACACTTGTGATTAAAACTCAAATCAATAATCACATGTGATTTTGATCGTAAACGAATGCAATTCCTAAAATCTTATTTATATTTGTTTATATGAATGAATAATAAGTTGTAATCATGTGTGAGTTAATATCCACAATTGATGAATAGTCGTGTACAAGTTATATTTACTCATAAATCACATGTGATTATATAAATTACATTTTCTACGACCCAACAAAAATGAAAAAAAAAAATTGTCGAAAGTATAGCTTGTGAGATCTCTAATCGAAGAGAAAAAAACGTTAATTTCGAATATGTAATTTTTATAATTAATAGTCATGCCGTTTGTGAGATATTTAATTTTAAAGATTCGAGTGGAAATTGGGTTTAAAGAAAATGGAGCATTCTTATTGGTTCTCTCATTCTATATAGAAAATGGAGCATTCCTTTTGAAGCTCTCCATACACATACACCCACTTTTGGAGGAAGTAAGTTGTTGCGTATTTGATAATTTAATAAGCTCCCCTACTAGTGTTTGGATAAGTCCATTATATGTTGCTTATGTTGTTTAATTGTGAGAGGCTTCAAAATAAGCTTCAATTTCTTGACTTATTTGCTTATAAGCAATAAGCAATAAGCTCAAGGAATAAGCTCCACCAAACACCACCTAAGAGTAGTAGTTGTTGTAATAATAGTAATGATAAAATATAATTATTGATAATAATAATAATAATAATAATAATAATAATAATAATAATAATAATAAAAGTGAGATGATTCTCATGCAAAAAACGCGAAATTAAAATTCACAAGTATAAACAAAGAAATACATCAATCATCATACCGTGTATTTTAATAATTTTATTATCTTTTTGAAGCAAATACCTACTAACAAAATGAAGGGTCATAACAATCTATACTATATTATTAAGGATTTTACACTTTTTTTAAAAACCTTTAAATTATAAATATAGAAAGTTAACTAATGTCATCTCTTAATCCTTAGTTTTTTAATACTTTAATACTTACAAATATGAAGGACAATTTTTTTAATTGAGTATTGTAACCTTTTAGGATACATTATTAGGTGCACATAACATCATTTTCATCTTTTCTATTTCACGTAGCAAATTAATCATCAAATTCGGTCTTCTTCTCCACTTAAACATCATATTTTTATAGTCCACCAATCAAATCCATCATCATCTTTCATCACCCAAACATACATTCGCGTCTTAAAGATTACGAGTCACATATTTGATTAGAATTTTCATTTGAGATATTTTTCAAGTATGAAATTGATACAAAAGATAAGAGGTAGTGGCTACTAAAGTTGTGACCAAATAAAGATGATTGGGTGATGGAGGATCACCGGGTATTGAAAAATGATGGTGGATTTGGATGGTGGACGTTAAAATACTAATATATAAGTGGAGAATAAACCGGATTTGGTTAAAGTTTAGTAAAAAAGGGGGAGGGGATTTTTTCTCCTATCATGTATCGTTTTGGCGGCATGGCCGAAATGAGGAAGATGAAAATGATGTTCAGTGCACTTAGAAATGTATCTTAAATTTATAATTTATAATTTATTCAAAGGAATAAAAAATTTAAAAAATATCACACATGATCCTTTTTAACGAATACTTAACGGCCGTTAGTCTGAGGAACTGTTTGCGTAACAAGTTTCAAAATAAATGATGATTGGTATAATTGAAGGTTGCCAATAATTGTCAGTGAAATTTGAGGCAAACTTAAAACACAGATTGTGTAATTTTCTCTTTAAATAATAATGGGAAACGAGGTATAATATTAAAGTTTAAAAAATGTTTAAATATGTTATTTTTTATTATGTGTTAAAGGTTAATTATTCTAATATATAAAACGACTCAAACATATTATAAATAAAATAGAATTAAATGCCTGTTGGATAGTGATTTAAGGGTAGGGTTATCGTATAATTATTTTTTATGATAGTAATTATATAGTCATTTTTTTTTTATTTTAAATCTCAACATATGCATATATTTTTTAATAAAATAGTTACAAAATTTATAGAATTTTATTCTCTTAAATACTAGGTTGACTTTTTATTTTTGTTTTAAAAAATAAATATATATGATGCACAACTTAAGTTTGTGATATGCAACTTAATTTTGTGTGTGCTCACAAAGTTTAGTTGTCTATTAAATATTATTTTTTTAAAAATATCTTGAATTAAATAGCTTAAAATTCTAATAATTTCGATATAATTTTATCATAAAAAATTTTAATTAATGTTAAAATTAAAATATAAAAGTTCATTTTCTACTGTTACTCCCATAAAAAGGTTTATACTCTAACCTTCCTCAGCGATTTAATCATATTATATTTATTTACAAATAAGTTAAAGATCGTTAAATTTGTTTAAAGAGTGAACAAGAATATTATACGATTTTTGAATTTGTAATATGCGTTGACATACGGAATCCTTATACACAGTAATACATATATTATTTTTGTTGCTTTTTTGTATATTCTTATGTTAAATTTATTTTATTTGCTTCAGGCGTTATTAGGCTATTAGTGTAATAAAAAGAGAGTGCGGAGGTGAAGGTCAATTAGGAAAGGACCTTTTCAAATCAAAGAATCCCTTAATTGCAAGGTTAATAATATTTTTAAAGGACTTTTCCCCCTTATTGGTACATTAATCAATACATCTTATAATTTGTTTACCTTTATTCTTTACAAGCTTACAATTTTAAAGATCGGAAAAGTCAAATCTATCCCTATTTAACATGGAAAGGACAAAACTATCCTTAACAAAATTAAACTATATTTCTGAATTTGAAATAATCTATAAATATGGTCTCTTCATTATCAGGTCAAATGTTATTCAATTAGAGATTATATATTCTTTTATACTCGTAATACTTTGAATTAGTTTATTTTATTAAAAAAATAATATTTACGTATACTTTTATAATAATGACTGTATTTTGTTATCCTATATATTTCTATAGTGATTTACATTACCTCGTATTTTACTAGTAATTGTTAATATTCGTGATATAATTTTGCTTCATAACTTTTATGTTTAAAAAGAGTAGATTGTAGAAAGGGTAATATCAAATTCAAAGCATCAACTAGTTTCTCTTCTTTCGATGAATACTAGATGCATCCACAGAGACCAAATATTTGTCACATTTGTAGGCTTGCTCCTATGTTTTGTAATTTTAAGGTCTTCAGGTAAGAATACTAAAAAATTAAGAAATAAAAGAATCAATACAACTGTATCATTTCATTAAAAATTTCAATTTCACTTTCACTTTTAAAATTAAATATCTCACAAATGATACGTCAATAAATTATAAAAGTTATATACTCGAAATCAGTATTCGTATATCTTTAATTAAAGATCTTATAAGTTATACTTTTTATCGGATCTTAAAAATATAATCAAATTTGATTTATGATAAAAAGTTCAAATTTGTACACGATTATTTATTTGTATTAATTAACACGTAATTACAAGTTAATATTTATTCACATTAATAATTATAAATAAAAATTAAAAATTGCATTTGTTTTTATCCAAAATCATATGTGATTGCTAGTTTTATATTTAATCACATGTGATTTGGTATATAATCACATGTGATCTTCTCTATAATCACATATGATTTTCAATTAAAAATTAATATTTAATGAGCAATTATAAATAAATGATAATTCATGTATGATTTGTACGTGATTTTTATTTAATTGTATAATTATTGTCAATGATTAGAAATTCGTATGAAAATAATTTTTAACATCATGTGATTGATATTTTGATGTGCTTGATAGTATAAATTACTCTTTAAATGTGCTACATACTATAAATTAATTATACGACTAAACTTCCGTTAATACACACTTTGCCTCCGTTGGAAGAAACAAAAAGATGGAGAAGTCGGTTTAACAAACATTATTGCTGTAATTATATATGACTAATTTTTTAAGAAGAGAAATTAGACCGGTCGGCCGACTACGGCACATATCAGCAACTGTAGCCGTAAATATCGGCGCTGCCATTCTTGCTGAGATCCGGGTATTAAGAAATCATCATGTTACAAGAAATAAATATACCCCACGTAACGCAGATATATGAAACGGGTATCGTATTGAATTTGTACATTGTCGTAGGCATCTTTGACCACTTATTTTTGACACACATCCAACAAGTCAATTTTCATCAACCGTGTATATTTTAGGGTGACTTAGATGGTCGACCGTCTAAAACTTCTGAATTATATAGGCCTTAAAATGTGTAAAAAAATATATTTTTTGTTATTTCAAAGTTGATGAATCGGTAATCAAAATATATATTTTATAGCTAGATAATATGAGCTCATTTCGACAATTAATCAACTTTTGTCTCGAGTCTTCGAAAACTCAGAGACGAACATGTCCATCATATGTCTTTTTAACCATGACTTACGCATGACTTATCTGTCATATATGAACCGTGCAACTGGTCGGTGGAGGCCGCCAAAAGCCGGTTATCTTTTTCCTAGTGGTATAAATTATGGTGAATTTTTACAATCGTAGAACTCTGAGACAAATTAAATTAATATTAATATTCGTGATGATCAAAGGTGAGAACTTGCCGAGAAGAAAAGAAGCCATAACTAAGATATATTAAGGGATGGAATTCGAAACTATGTTTATTTTGTATGTCATCAATACTAATACTAATCTTATCTTAAATATAATATATGATTCATCTTTATAATTTCATCATTCAAAATTGAAATTCAATTAAGTAATTATGTCTCTTTATTTACTTATCTTTTACTTTAGTTGAAGTTTACAAAAATTATGTTGTATTTGTAACTAATATAAAAATATAGAAAGAATACAATAATAAAATATTTCAGACGTTCTATAACTTCTATGTACAACAATTTTGCCTATATATAAGTGATTTCTTTAGCTTACACTCTAAGCGTATAATTTTAGAGTAATTGTTGGAATTTAAGTTTACATAATTATTATGAAAATATAATTAATACACATTTATAATGGGGATATACGATAATTTATTAAATGAATTTTATTATTTAATTGAAAATTTGTATATATTTAATAATTAGCCTTATATGTAATTAGGGTACAAGTTAGACCATTTTAACATTTTAGTAGATCAATTTAAGTATTAAGTATAAATTAAATATTAAAATCTCAACCGAAAGTATATGAATCAAGCAAATTCTTTGAACAATTCAGAAACCGGGTTACATCGAGATCTCTCATTGATTTTAAACAGCAAAGAAGCATATGCCACTTCGAATCCATAAGGATTGAGTGCACTACTCTCTCTTCAACAACTAAGAATCTCAGCAAAAAGAAAAAAAAATACATCAATATACATGAAATATATTGAAAAAAATAAAAGCAAACGTATATGTTGATCATGAATCCGTTAATCAAATGTCACTCGATCCACTAACGTTCATCGGTAGCAATAAGTTCCCTTTGAAACGATAGTTCAAAAACCCATTTGGGTAGTGACTTTGTTCTTCTTGATGCATTTCTGTTTAATAACTGCTGATGACGACTTTGACTATTTTTCTTGACCATTGACTCTACAAACGTTATCACACGTTGCATGGCAAGAACTAGAGTCTCTTCTGACAAGTTTGCAAAGCAAACCCTAAACCAACCCGGTTCATCACAATGACATGATGAACCGGGTGAAATATTCAACCCGACTTCATAAACAATCTTTTTCCAAAGCTCAATTTCACCTTCAAATGTCTTTGAACTTAATAGATGTCTCATATCCACCCAACAAAATAAACCGGCATTACTCTGAAGACATCGAATTCCGGCTTTTTGTAGACCTTGTACCAACATTTCATGTCTTTCTTTCAATCTTCTACGATTCTCCGAAAGATACATTTTTGTGAACTTTTTGTCGGAAAGAATTTCGGACAATAAGTATTGTGTTTGCGACGAGATCAAACCAAAACTTGACATTTTCGTTGCTGCGGATACAACGAGTTCATTGTTGGAGTAAATGGCTCCAATTCTGAAACCGGGGAGTCCGAGATCTTTGGAGAGACTATACACAATGTGGACTCTTTTTGCGATTTCAGTATTCATGAGGTTTCGGTTTTTTAGGACTTCCATGATGCTAATGAAGCTTGGAGAGTTAAAAACTGTACCTGAGTAAATTTCGTCGCTAATGAGGTGAATGTTTTTTGAGGAGATAAAGTTGACGAGGAGGTCGAGTTCATGCAAGCTTAATGATGTGCCTAAAGGGTTAGAAGGGTTTGTGACCAAAACACCCTTGACATTGAGGTTTTGTTTTTCGGCTTGTTTGTAAGCTTCTTCAAGGGCAGATTTGGTAATTCTGAAACCATTTAAGCTTGAGCAATGAATTGGTACTATTTCGGCTCCGGTTCTCCATTTGAGATCTCTATCAAACCTATAAAATGTAAACAAATTTGATAAGAATCAGATATTAAAAGTAACAGAGTGGGTCTTGCTATCACGATTTAGATAAAAATATCAACTTACCCTGGATAGTATGGTGTTGGAATGAGGAAAGCGTCGCCGGGATTAGCGAGACAAAACATTAGTGTTTCGTTAGCGGAGGTTGCACCTGCGGTTAGTACTAGGTTGTTGGGGTTGAAAGTAACCGTGTTTCCTCGTATCTCCGACATAAATCGAACTATAGCCTGTAAAAAAACATGCATTTATTAATAAACTACCAAATATATGACAATATATATACCAAGAATTGGTTTCATTTAGGAAAAAAAATATTTTTTTCGATTTTAAATGAGTGCTTACATTTTTGAAGGCCGGAAGGCCATGGTAATCTTGAAAGAGGGCAAGTTCCTTAAAGATAGATTGATCACTGTGGTTCTTGAAAGCTGACGGTTGTGGGTTGTTTTGTAGCCATGATTCAAGAAGATCAAAAGAGAGTTGATTCTCGGCAAGACCCATTTGGATGATACCATTTGGATTCTTAATCTCATCGTAGGGATTCTTCTCGTACTCTTCCCAACCCAGGAAGTACGAGGAATCTTGTCCGTGAGAGTTGCATGTTATTTTTGCTGACAACATGATTTTTTGGTTAAATTATAATTCGAATATGATGAAGAAAAGTGAATTAAGGAGCAGAAGATTTGTTAGAAGAGATATGAAGGAAATGGGAAGAATTGATAAATGGTAGTGAGTGATTATGTTGGTGTGTTGGGAAGGAATATATATAGAAAAAGAAGGATCCGAGCTGTAAATTAAAGAGAATGCCAATTGCCAAGTCGGATCCACTACACCTGGGATATGTACAAAAAGAAAAAAAGATTTTCATTTTAAATTTGTTTTTTTGTTAAACATTGTGTTAGTGAACTAAGTTAAATGTAATATATTCATTTTCAATCACTAAACTATTATCAAGTAGAAAAATGCTAGGCTTACAAACATATTACAAAAATATATATATATTATATATACAAAATAATATAAACCAAACGGTGTGAAAAAAATTAAGAGAAAGAGAAAAAATTTGATTGATCCAACCCTCATATCATTTATTTTGTAAGTTTTTATTTGTAAAATTTATATAACTTTAGGATGTACGTGTTTACTTGGTAGAAAATTTTTCACAACTTGTCATCTGTAATTTTCTAGAAAATGATTTTTTTTTTTGCATATCTAGATAAGTGTTAAAAAAAAATGTTAAAATATGGAGATGATAGCCTAATGTTGTTGAAGGTTGCTGCTTTTGAATAACTCTGTAACTTATTTATGTGTTTTCAGTATTTTATATTAAATTTAAAATAAAAAAGAATAAAAAAAGAGAACAAGGGTAATTTAGTCATTTAGGTGGCGGAGAAATTATTCTTAAGTAAAGTTTTAACTTATTGGACTGAAAACCTGAAAAAAAAATTAGTAACAGTTTTCATAAATCGATGTAAAACAC
Source organism: Gnaphalium uliginosum (assembly GCA_963930675.1). Taxonomy (NCBI): domain Eukaryota; kingdom Viridiplantae; phylum Streptophyta; class Magnoliopsida; order Asterales; family Asteraceae; genus Gnaphalium; species Gnaphalium uliginosum. The sequence continues at coordinate 12,466,453 of OZ005685.1, read as the reverse complement.
AAAGACCATTTATAAAATTTACTCTTTTAGAAACTAATGTTAGAGAGAAAATATTTTGTGAAAATTTTTAGAAAAGTGGAAGGGTTGTTACAAAAAAAAAGGTTGAAAGTGAGGTGCGTTTAGTTATGGAAACTTTTATATTTTTCAATTTTCTTAAGAAAACTGAAAAATTTAAAAACATGTTCAAGTTGTGATTGTCCATAGAAGTTTTCTAAGAAAATATAATCTACGATTTAATGTTTCCTCCATTATTCTGGAAAATAAAAACTTTATCGCTTACATGTGAATGCATTATTCACATTTTCTGATCTTTCTTTAGTTTTCAAGAGACACAAAAATCTAGAATACCAAAAAAGAAAAAAACGAAGATATTTTTTCGTAACTATACGCGCCCGATTTTTCAACTCTCAATTAAAATTTGAAAAATAGAGCTTCTGTTTTCTTAGAATTTTTTTTTAGAAAATACTTATGTTGAATGTGTTTTTCAGTTTTCAAAATATTTTATAGAAAAACTTTCTAAAAAAGTAAACACTACTTGGCATTTCTCTATTATTGAAATTGATCTTCTTGATCTGAAAATTAGGACTATTATTAATTTTCATTTGTTGTCCAAATCAAGGTTGTCAAGATCGAGATCTTGATCGTAGGATCGTACGATCCTACCAAGTGAAAACGTGCAGGATCAGAGTAGGATCGGTCAGGCTGTAGGATCGCACGTAGGATCGTTGAGCGATCCGATTTTTTTTTTTTTTTGTTTTTTTTTACAAGTGGGCTAAGGATTTGTAAGGCCCATACCATAGTCCAAATCCAATATGAAAAAGTACATGGTAGCCTTTTAAGTATAAATATTTGATAGTTTCAAATGATATGTTTGTTGTTAACACTTAGTAATATGAATTTATTAAATAGCACGATAATATGATATGTTGCTGTTGATAATTGATATGTAGTTGTTGATACTTTAATGTTATAATAACATGATGTAAGAATTTGCTCCGAAACTTGTTATGACTATTGGTGCAATTGTACTATGCTACTATCTTCTGTTTTAGTACGTTTATCGTCCAAGAAATATATGTTGACAAATTGCATCATTTTTATAATATAAAAGTTTGAATGTTACGTAAGTTTCTCTAATTGTTAGTTTTCTATAAGAATTTGGATATCTTTACATAAAAAAATGATATTTTGGTGGATCTTACGATCCCGATCCGATCTTACGATCCTGATCTTGCAAAGTCAAAAACGATCCTACGTAGGATCCCGATCCTGATAACCTTGGTCCAAATCAACCTAAAAATAAAACTAAAGAAGTTTTAACATATTGACAATAAATGAAAATAAATTCAGAGTAGTAGATAACTAGATTAGCATCAGAGTAGTAAAATGCATTTTAGCCAAAATGATATGATATATATATCTATATATCTACTACATACCAATTAATTACTCGTATTAAATATTTATGACGTATTATATGAGATTAGCGTAATATATGATTGTGAGCAGGGGCGGAGTTAGAATTACCAAATTGGGGGAATAAGTTTTGTTTTGAGTTATTTGTTCAGTTTTAGCGGGCAAAACTTATAAAATATCATAAATACTTTTTTTAAAAAATTCTTTTTATATGATTTGAATATTTTGAAAAAAAATTCTGTTCAAAATGCGTGAAAGTTATAAGTTATTTAAATAAAAGTTATTTTTTTATCATGTTCATTTGCTTCAAAATTTTTTTTTTCTAAAGTGTGTGGTTTGACTTTTAGCCGACTATAGCAACAAAAACATCAACACATTTGGTAAAGTTTTCCGAAAGCGAAATTGGCACAAACTCCTAACTGAAGACCAGAAAAACATTAGAAATGGTTTAATATTTGGTTCCAAAAGCTCATTACCGACAACAAATCTGGAAGAAAATGGGGCAAGGGCTTAAAGGGCATGCCAGCTAGGACCCCTTCATCGTGAAATTGTCTACCCTTTCCTTCTATGGCCTAATGCTTAATTTCCTTCATGTCGGCCATTTGCATGTTTTCAAGTGTGAAGTCAACCTGCTGTGACTTGATTAACTAATGAACAAGTAACAAGTTGAACTAATGAAATTGCAATATTTGTAGACGACTCGTATGTCAAACACAAACACTAACACTATTTAATTTGAAACCTTGATCCTTTTTCCTTTTTTGGCAGATTTTTGGCTACAAAAGTGTTGATGTTATGTGACAGAATCTCGTGATAGAAGGGAGTTAAAACAATTAGTGGCCCACATTAAATTACAGATTATATTATTGTTAGTAGTTGATAATTTGTGGAACACATCAACTTTAGAAGGGTTAAAGTGGGCGTTAATTAAATGGAAAAAAGTGGAATATAAATAAATGGAAACAATGATTCCGCCATTGGTATTGATTTGCCATCTGATTTGAATCCAAAACTAGGAGGTTGAACTAAACAAATTATTGTTAATTACATCTGACTATTCCTAATTAAGAAAGAGCCTATCATCATTTGTATATTGAATAGCCTCTCTAAAGTTCATCATTACTCAAACGTATAATTAATTTCCTGTAACAGTTAGCTAAAAACACAAATGAAGTTTTTTCTGTTCGTTTTTACACTAGAGGGCGCGTATGTTTACTCAGTTGTACGCGATTTAACCGGGATATCCCGTGACCATTTCCGACCCTTTCACTGACCACCCCAAGATATTAGTGAGTTTTCCTGAAACCTTTTGTGATGATATACATGTCAACCACTAGACCACCTTGGTATTGGTTTATCATTCAAAAATAAAATTAAAATTATAAGTAAAAATATGTTACATATTATGGAAACATAGACAAGAACTGAAAATTTGATGGGTAGTTGTGACATAAAAAATGCGTTTGAGAAAAAAAACAAGTACCGAAAGTACTGAAAGCACTATAAGAGTTTAGACATAAAAATATACGTTGAAAAAAGACGGACAAAATCGAAAGGATCGGAGACGTTGTATTTTTATGTAATTAAACTTTTTATTAAAAAACGAAATGTGACACTATTCATTTCATTGCCTACCAACACTCTTACATAGCGAACACAACTATAACTTTTATTTGAAATTTTACCATAAAAGTCGACTACTTGATATATGGAAGTGGCTGATCGACTAGGAAAACCGCTCCCAGGTTTAGAAGAGATACTTTATTCTTAACTTTTTTGTTTGCAAATCAAATCTTTGTTTCTTTTTAATTTCTTTTCTATCGAAATGTTTGTTCGCATGCAATAGTAGAAACACCTCATTATAATATTTTCCTCGTTTACGTTTCTATTATATTTGATCAATTGGTCGCCAACAGAATCATCAATCATATGAAACCCATTGTATCTAATTAAGGTGGTTTATGAATTTAAATCTAATGATAGATTATTTATTATAATTCTTAAATTAAAGTACGTATAAACGTATGTTTTAGCTTATAGTTTCTTTTGCGACCGCTCCGTGGACTTCCCTGAAAGCTAAGATGTCTGCAAGAAAGGCCTCCCTTATTTTGGGAAACTTGGTGGCCGCGTGTGAATTCTTTCAAGGCAAGGGCGGCCATAGAATTCATGTTCATGCTAAGAGAAGAGCGGAACCAATACCAAGACTACTTCCAACTGAATGAGGGCCACACAGCCGTCAACCAGTACTATCCAGGTACGAAGTAGCCCGGAGGTGACTGCAATGAGGAATGCTCACTTGCCTAGCTGTTGTAAGAACACACAAGATAAGCACGCCGCCCGCCTTCTGACCGGGCGAATCTAAGTTCTCTTCCGATCAACTATCCACCCAGTCAAATGCAAAAAAAAGCCCCTAGCCATGCTATTTAATAATATTATAAAAATGGCAGCGTTAGGTAACAACTAGTGTTGGGGTCACTACTCCCAAAGAAGCGAGCAAATGCAATATCAACTCTAGACCATCCGGCCTAAGGGCCCTGAGAAAGACTCAAACTGAGCTAGTGTTATCCACATATTAAATAAATGTAGCATATATTATATTTGTCATACATTAATGAGTATGGGCTGCAACATGATATCATCTTTGAATTGTTTTTTGTAGATACTATAATAACAAAATAATGCTAGCTATTGTGCAACATTTGGAATATTAATTTAATTTAATAATATACAATAAAACAATAATTATATTTATTGCAACTATATGATATCTTCTGTATGTTTGTTCATTTATTCGTCAGTGTTCTTATTATTTTCTCTTGTAACTTTGATAACCGACAATGTTAATTAACCGGTTTATATGCAACACTCCAAGGATGATATGTGAAAACAACATTTATGATGACTTAAAGACCGGCTTTAGCGGGCTCCAAAATCACAGTCCTTAGAGAATAGACTTGGGTCTCTACTGGAGATCTCGACCAGAATTTCACGACTAGGCTAATGTTATGATCCCATTATCCGTACACAAATTCATTATTTTAAAAGATGTAGATGATGTATGTCAGCTTGTTTTAAAACAGTCATCTTTTTCACATATGTTTTTGTATCCAAAAACGCGTTTCAACGATACATATGTGTATATAAGAGATCACAAATTTTGAGGAACCATTTCTTAAAGGCTTAAACTGCAAGAAACCAAAACCGATGACCAATGTTGACAACATGACACATACAAGCCTCTCCATGTTAGTTCGTTCCTCCATCTCGAAGACATGGATTTGACAATTCCATGTTAGTTCGTTCCTCCATCTCGAAGACATGGATTTGACAATTTGTTTCCTCTTTAGTACCATCGTAGGTCCCGTGATTTTTGTTTGTTTGTTATAAAATATATATCCATACAACAAATCCCCAACTGCTATAGTGTATGGGAATGTTTCACTACACAAACTATAACATCTTAGATGCTAATTATACAATTATATTGGTGGTATAGTGTCGCAATCAGTAGTATGTTATAATAAGTCTTTCTGTTTGTAAAAGAATAATACTAGATAGACCTGAAAATAGATCTAATTTATAGATGCTTGAACACATAATGTAAGTATTTTACCATCTTAATTTTCACCTATCAATTCTTACATTAACCAATTAAATCTTTAGGTTTCCTTTTAGGCATAACAATTTAGGTCTAAATATATATATATTTTTTAAGAAAATTGCATAAACTAGGACCTAGTTACCTAGCTAATCAGTAGTCACGTTTTCGTGTTCAATGTACAATTTTAAATGATTGGATCAACTATATATAGGGCCCAATACTACCACTGAATGGGCCAAAAACTCAGAAAATAGCCCTGTTGAGGGGACAATTTTGTCCCTCCTATTAAAACACCCATGATTCATGAGCCTACTTACATGTTGCTTTGCTAGCTGCCAAATTTGTTAATTCTTCGTTGATATTGGTTGTATCAGCATGAAAGCATGTTACCCTTGTGTGAATATGGTAACTGGGGCCGTTGCAAAAAGAAGAAAGAAAATGTTCCGTATAAGATACACATCCGACTATTACGAGAGTTAACACAGACAATACAACTTGTTGATAATTGGTGAGGATAATCCTCTTAGGGGAGCTGCGTAAACAAGAGTTTGATCTTTATCTTTATATATGATATGATGACTTAGTAAAGGTACTACTATTAAATAACTTTATTACACATCACTTAAGTTTGTAACAATTCTTCATAACCTTTTATTTTAAGATAATACTACACCGTATATAATAAAATGAATGTATTGCATACCGGCTTGCCAGTTGCAACATAATAATACACCATCACTCCATTAGGCTGCTGCATGTTTATTGTGGCCCAAAATTCGGCCTTTGTATAAATCTAGCCCATCAAATTGAATGCATGTTTGTATCTTATTTTAAACATTACACAAACCATAAAAAACTTGGGCCTTAAATCCAGCCCATCCACAACCGCCTTCTTCATTTTAATCGTCTGGTAATTTTTTACACCAATACCTTCATACGGTGATAAGCTTAAACACATGTCGACCAAAGCTTTTTATTTATAAATGAACCAAATTTCATCATGGTCTTCACACCACTTCACTCATTTGCTCAAAACATGCATTTCACAGAGAGATTTATTAACAGGAAAAACCTTGCATACCATCTACATCAAAACCAAAATCCCGCATTCCACCTATCTTTCCAATCACTTCATCCTTCTTTACTCCAAATGCCGCCGTCTATCCGCCGCAAGGAACGCCTTTGATGCCGTCCCACACCCAAATGTATTCTCCTTCAACACCATTGTCGCAGCCTACGCTAAAGATTCCCAAACCAGCATTGCTCGCCAACTGTTCGACGAAATTCCTCAACCAGACCTTGTGTCTTACAACACCCTCATCTCGGCTTATGCCGATCGAGGTGAAGCTCATCCTGCTCTTAACTTGTTTATGGAAATGCGTGAGTTGGGTTTTGAAATGGACGGGTTTACATTCTCTGCTGCTGTCACCGCTGCTTGTAAAGATTTCTGTTTGATTTGTCAGCTTCATAAGTTGGCAATTTCGGGCGGGTTTAATGTGTATACTTCCGTGAATAATAGTCTCATCACTTATTATAGTAAAAACGGATATTTGGATTATGCAAAATGGATTTTCAATGATATGGGTAGTGATAAGGATGAGGTGACATGGAATTCGATGATCGTAGCATGTAGTCAGCATCGAGACGGATTAAAAGCACTTGCGTTGTATCGAGAAATGGTTCATTTGGAGTTAAGGATTGATATATATACCTTAGCTAGTGTCTTAACTGCGTTTACCTCCCTTGAAGATTTACGTGGCGGGCTTCAGTTTCATTGTCAGTTAATCAAAAACGGGTTCCAGCAGAATACGCATGTGGGAAGTGGTTTAATTGATTTATATTCGAAATGTCATGGGGGTATGTCAGATTGTAAGACAGTATTTGATGAAATAATCGACCCCGATTTGGTTCTATGGAATACTATGGTTTCTGGGTACTCTCAGAATGATGATCTATCAGAAGAGGCTCTTACTTGTTTCAAGCAAATGCAACAGGAAGGTTACCGCCCGGATGATTGCACCTTTGTTTGTGTAATTAGTGCAAGCTCTAATCTTTCCTCACCAACTCAAGGGAAGCAGATTCATTGTCTTGCACTTAAATCCGATATCCCATCAAATAGAATATCCATAAATAATGCTCTAATTACCATGTATTCCAAATGTGGAAACTTGCAAGATGCAAGACGAGTGTTTGATAATATGGCAGAGCATAATACTGTCACACTCAACTCATTGATCACAGGTTACGCCCAACATGGATTTCAAATGGAAGCATTAGATATTTTCAAAGATATGCTTGAAACAAATATATCCCCTACAAGTATTACCTTCATATCAATTCTATCTGCTTGTGCACATACAGGAAAAGTTGAGGAAGGAAGAAAGTATTTTAAATTAATGACAGAGAATTTCGATATAGTACCGGATGAAGAACATTTTGCTTGTATGATAGACCTCTTCGGGCGGGCTGGTAAACTTGAAGAGGCTGAAAGGCTTATTGAGAACATGCCATTTAACCCAGGCACTGTAGGATGGGGTTCTTTGCTTGGAGCCTGTAGGACCCATGGAAATTTGGAGTTAGCGGTTAAAGCTGCGAATCAGTGTCTTTTACTTGATCCTTCTAATGCAGCCCCATATGTGATTCTTGCACACATGTATGCCAAAGCTGACAAATGGGAAGAAGTGGCAATGATCAGAAAGTCTATGAGAAACAATGGAGCGAAAAAGAATCCGGGTTGCAGTTGGATTGAGATAGATAAGAAAGTGCACGTTTTTGTTGCAGAAGATAGTTCACACCCGATGTTGAAGGAAATTACAATGTTTTGGGAAGAATTGTTAAAGAAGATGAAGCAAGTAGGATATGTGCCGGATATCAAGTGGGCAGTGGTTAGAGATCATGGAATAAGGGAAGATGAAAAAGAGACGAGTTTAGGGCGTCACAGTGAGAAACTGGCTATTGTGTTTGGATTGTTATCAACTAAAGATGGGCAACCTCTTTATGTGGTGAAGAATTTGAGAATATGTGGGGATTGTCATAATGCAATCAAGATTATATCGGGTTTAACCGGTAGGGAGATTACAGTAAGAGATGCTCGTAGATTTCATTGTTTTAAGGATGGACAATGTTCGTGTGGAGATTATTGGTAAACATTTTTTAATCAGGTACCTCCTTTAAAGATTCAACATATTCTTTCACTTTGTTCCCTAAATTACACTTTCTATTAAGAATATTACAAACATCAATGATACGAATTGAGGTGGAAAACTTGGCATCTTGGTTTGTATGAAATCTCAGAAGCAGCGTGCTCGAATTTCTTCACTGCTGTTTCATTCTCTTCAAGACTCGTTTGGACGAAGAATCGAGCCCACCAAGTCGTGCTCCGCATTTTACCCTTTACAAATACCGATTACTGATATCATTAGCCATCTCCAAATGTAAAAAGTGATTAGTGGTGGATAACTGATAAGTACTTACTGGACGTCCAAATTTTGATTGTTGTGAAACTCTAGCTTTCGAATGAACAGGATACCCTGTAAAGGTAGAGTTGATGACGCTAAAGACTTATATCAGATAAAAGAAAAATCGATGTTATGTGCATTTATAGAATTATAGCGAGGTACCAGTGAATATAACTAGATTTTGAGCAGATATTCTTGCCAACTCAGGAATGGTCTTGTTGAGGTACTTGGTAGATAAGTAATCGACTGCATCCGAAATTATTACTAGTGAAAATGATTTGGCCCTATACGGCAAAGGGAACTTGATGTCGGCTACACGTACAAGACCCTTATGAACAAGACTTCTGCAATCCATATCTGCATCCTCTATGTCATACGGTTCCACCCCCCATGCTTCAGTTTCAGGTTCTTTTATCAATCGCGAGACTACCGAACAACTATCAGGTCCTACATGCAATACTCTGTGCATGCTGCTGTCACCGTATGTTTTCTTCAAAACAGGTATGGCTTTCTGAACATCGAATGTGCAACTAAAATCGCCTAAATATAAAACGTGTAAATAAACAAAAACAATTCAAAAACATGTTAAAAAAGGAAACAGCTTTACCTTGAATCTTGCTAATTTCTTTATTGTCTATAGAGCTACTGTTATTCCAAGAGCTCCTGTAAAAATAGGCAATGAAAAGAAGGCCTCCCTATGTTGAGGGAATAAAATTGGATTAGCATCCGAAAGCTCCATTTATAACAATTATTCAAATCAAATGATTATGTGCTTACCAGTAGTACAAGGGTAACAGATAATAGAGGAGATGAGCTTGTTTTTTGATGAAAAATTCCTCCTAGTGTTGCACTACCACTACGTGTAAATCGTCTTGTGGGATGATTTCCTGGTCTTCTCGACATGGCTACCAGTGTAAATTGTCGAGGCTGGAGTAGGGATCTTTTAGAGATTTTCTTGATAGAATCAACACGATTTCATTATAATGCAACGTACAATGTATGATGTGGGATTAATTTGTATAAATATTTGAAATTTATGGACCTATAAAAGATGACAGACGTACATACAATCAATTGTAGGAATGATCTATCTAAGAAGCTGTCTGTTGCATAAATAGATACATATATGTATTCTTGTGTGTTGGTTGAGGAATTAGACGAACAGGTGGGAGGGGGGGTAGGGGCCTAGAAAGAAAGAAAGAAAGACAGAATGTGAAGAAAAGGGTTGAATTTTCAAACGATTTTGTGGGGCCGGTACCATGTACGAAAAACGATATTGGATCTTGATTTGTTTGAAGTGCATGGGTGTCGGTGCTGATGATCCTACATAAAAGGATCAATCCCTGATTATTGCTTTCTTGTCACGCTAATTAACATAGGATTTCCCCAATTTATGGAACTTGTAACATTCGATTCCAACTATATGTCAAGTAAATTGTATTATTTTTATTTGAATTTAAATTTAAATTAAATTATATTTATCATGTAGTCATATTTATTATAAACGTGTATATATAGTTAATTAAAACATAGAAGACTCCTAATATACTTAGAACAGCAAAATTGGAAATCAAATCCCGTGTAATTTGGGACGATTCCAACACATTTTTTTTAAGGCTTAAAAGTATCATATCATCCTATCCTATTCTAATATTAATTAAATAGATAGAATACTTTTATGATATTTGTTCTGTATGTATGGAGTCATGAATTCATAATCCCTACATATTCCCTCACGGCTCACGCTTCAAAAAAATATTTTATCTGCTTAAAAATACGTACATACGTTTTTCATGTGACAATGGATTCTGGACATGATAAAAAGAAGAGACGGAGATAGAAGATGATACAGGAAAAATAATGGGTTGTGGACACGATAAAAAGAGAAGGAAGATAGAAAAGAATGTGAAGAGAAAAAAGATAAAAGATGATAGCTTAAGCAACTTGCCGGAAGATCTTATACATTAAATCCTCTCTATTATTAGCACTAAACAAGCTGTCCAAACTAGCGTTTGTCATCTAGATGGAGACTGAAATTCCATATCTGACTTTCGAAAATTTCCGTAGACAGGATAAGTTATCCAAGTTTATTACCCGTGTTTTGTCTAATCGCAATAATAAAATAGATACGTCGTGTGTCAAGATTGAATGTCGTGGAAAAGGTAGTCAACTCTTAGTCAAAAGAATAATGAAGTATGCAAATTCTCAGTGTCCAACAACTAACTGTTTCATATGTTAATAAGAGTGTCCGTAGTTCTCTCCTTACTTCTCAGTCTCTCAAACATCTTACTTTGACCAGTGATCATTACATCAGTCTCGCATCAGTTTGGGGGCTCCCAGCTTTAACGACATTATATCTCAATAGTATTAAATCCTTTGATAAGTACACTGATCTTTTTTCCAATTGGCTGAATTTGAAAAATCTAACCTTAAGTTACTGCCTAACAATCGGACTGAATGGGTTTGCCATTCTCAATTTTCTAGTCTAACACTTGAAAATATATACAACAATGTGAATGTAGTAGCACCTCAACTTAAGAGTCTCACTATTAGTAAAACTGATATTTCGTATTCTTTGAAGCTCTCCGACGATGGAATCCGTTCTTTAGAGAAAGTGGATCTTCGATTCCAATATTTCCACAATGTCAAGTTTCTTGCTCTTAACCTGGAAATTGTCGAGTTTTTATTATGTTTATTGATCATGTATATAGTTATCTTTTGTAAATTTGCTTTTCATTATATATTATAATTTTGGGTGTCAGATTCTCTCTTCATCTGTGGAACTAATCTCACATCAACCTTCTTCATTTGCTAACTTAAAGAGTGTAATGATTTATCCTGGAGACTTGAAGCCCCATAAGAACGTAAAAGTTTCTAGTAAAGTGAAAGAATATTTGCTGGGTCTTTCTCCAAGTGCCACATTCACAATGGTTTCGTTTGAGGTATTTACAGCATTAAGTGTGTTCGTATTACTTTGGTTACCTTAAGTTCTTATCTGATATAGATATGGTTACTTAGTTCAGTTTATTCATGACAACATCTGTATAAGAAAGTGCAATAAATTTGAAATTAACGATGATAAATGGATCAGAATGTGTGTACTATTCATGTTTATTCTATGATATATGAAAAACCTCGCAGGAGATTAAAGAAGATGAGCACTAATAGCAACACAAACACAACTCATAACAAAAGTGCAATAAATTTGAAATTAACGATGATAAATGGATCAGAATGTGTGTACTATTCATGTTTATTCTATGATATATGAAACACCTGTCAGGAGATTAAAGCACGAAAGTTTATGGAGCAATCTGTTAGAGAAGATGAGCGCTAATAGCAACACAAACACAACTCATAACGAAGCAGCAATGCTGATTCAAGGGAATTTGAGTATGAGATGGCAAAACCAGAACCAGAAATGCAATGTTCCTTGTATAAAAGAATGACACAAATCAAGACCTACTGGAATGAAGAAGCAGCTTAAGGAAAGGGAAACAAAGTCTTACCAAATCATTTCAATTTTGTGGAATATTGATGAAACACTGACAAATGTGCCAAACAAGAAAGTGAGGGCTAAGCTGAAAGCAAGGTTTTGTAGCCTATGTGCAGAGGCGGACATTATACTCGATAATTTGGCAGATTGTATGAAGTTCAAATGTGATAAGAAGCGAAGCTGATATGTCTTGATTTTATGAACTCGTTACAGAATTGCAGCCATATTCTTAGCAAATTGTAAGTTTTTGATTTAATAGAACAGAACATTGTTTTTTTGCCCTTTTGGAAATTATCATTTTGAAAAGCTTGAATAAACACCCGCATCTTAAGGGGATTTTTTAATCTTTAATACTATTAGCATCAGAAAAGTTGCATTTAAATGAATCAAAATGAGTAATGTAACAAAAAATAAAATCGTTATTACTTACTAATAGTACAAGGGTAACATATAAAAGAAGAGATGACCCGAAATCCAACACGAAAGTGACCCAAAAAAAAGTTTGGCTTTGGAATTTTTACCCGCCAACCTGTGAACCTCTGTTTTCTCAATTTGGGTTTGGGTCACCCAACGGATTTTCAGGTTGACCCGCTAATTTGAATACATTAGAAAGGTACTTAAATTTTTTTTTAATGTTTTATTATTAATTTAATTAACCAAATTTTTTAATGATGTATTGGTATTGAACTAGATGGATCTAATAGGTACTATGATTGTATTGTGATTTTATATGCTTATTAATAATCAATTACTGTATAATTGTATAATTTTAGAGGTTAATTTGACCCGAAATCGACCGGTTAACTCAAAATGACCTGAAAAACAATGGGTTTTGACACGATAAAAAGAGAAGGAAACTAAGATGGAAAACAATAAGAAGAGAAAAATTATAAAAGATGATAGATTAAGCAACTTGTCCGATGATGTTATACATAAAATCCTCTCTTTTGTTAGCACTAAACAAGCTGTCCAAACAAGTGTTTTGTCATCTAGATGGAGGTTTATTTGGACTTCAATGCCAAATCCCAACTTCTCATCAAGTGTCGATTTCCCTATACAGCTGTATAAGTTCTCCAACTTCGTTATCCCTGTATTGTCTGGCCGCAATGAGAAAGTAGATATTTCGTGTGTCAAGCTCGAATGTGGTAGATTATTTGGTCAAATCTTAGTCAAAAGATTATTCACGTATGCAAATTCTCACAATGTTCAACAAGTAACTGTTACATATGTAGCTGAATGGATAGATATTGAACTCCCTGTTTCTCTCCTTAGTTCTCCACCTCTCAAAGATCTCACTTTGACCAGGTCAACTGGATCTTGTTATATTAAACTCGTTTCAAGTTGGGAGCTCCCAGCATTAACAACGATGTGTAACACTTAAAAATATATACAATGATGTGAACGTCGTAGCACTTAAACTCAAGAATCTCAGTGTTAGTAGAAGTGATTTTTCCTATTCTTTGATAGCTCTCTGAAAATCGAGTCCGTTCTTTAGAGAAAGTGGATCTTCGATTTCAATATCTATAAAAGAAAGAGGCTTGTAACAAAATTGATCTGCTTCAACTTGGAAATCGTCGAGGTATGTTGCTATTAGTCCCTATGTTTTTAAAATCATACATGATACATTGACCCGCAAAATTTGTAGAATGACACATTGATTTATGTTTTAGGAATGTAATAATTGTTTTTGTGCTTATAGGATGAGACAGTGTAATGTGTTTAACGAACGTAATAGGTAGTTATGTGTTTGTACTAACTGTGGTGTTTCTTATTACTATTTTCTACTTTCAAAACGTTAATCATTGTAGTTTATGACCGCTATTTCGGAGAACTATACATGAAAAGTGTTGATCCTAGTTTGATTGATCTAACGAATTATCTATACGATATTCTTTTTAGTGTGCAGTTATTAACTCATGTGCTATGCAATTTAATATGTAAGATATATATTCAACAACATTTTCATAATCAAGATACTGCAAACTCATTTTTGGCGGGTTATAAGGGCTACATCGTGTAATGAATCAAACGATAATTCATAATCAAGATACTACAAACTCATTTTTTTCCCTCTTGTTTTCATCACAAACAAATATCTTTAAGCATCCATAGCTTATTAACATAAAATCTATTATAGACATACAATGAATCCTAATGTTAAAAAATATGACTCATAATATTTATATACACACATAAAAATATAGGTACAAACTTAGTGAAAAGTTATTTTTTCACGTGTTTCCATCACAAACACCTATCTTTGAATATACATTTATTCACATAAGATCTAACAAGGGTTAATAGACAAATATGTTACTGTACTTTGCCAAAATGTTCAAGTAGATTACTGTATTTTAATTTGTTCAATTGGATTACTAAACTATTTTCATATCTAAATTAGATTTTTTTGCATTATAATATTTATAAGTTAAGTAACTTACTTGAATTCAAAAGTTAAGTAAAATGATATCAGTGTTAATATTTATAAGTTAAGTAACCTACATATCATGTTTTATTAAGTTTGATAATTCAATCGAACAAATTAATAGTGCAATAACTTAGTTGAACATTTTCACAAAGTAGAGTAACCTATTTGTCTATTAACCCAATAGACAATTAATAAATCTAACGAATCCCATGACCAGTATACGTGACCATACCAATCACAATTCATAATATTTATATACACATAATTATATATGTCCAATGTATTGAAAACTCATTTTTCACTTGTTTCTATCTCAAAACACCTATCTGTGAGTATCCATATCTTATTCACTCAAATTATATTACAAACATACCAAGAATTCTAACGAATCATAATTAACTAAGTATATGAAATATGATACGGAAATTAGAATTAACTAACAATTACCCTCACCAATGACAACGTGGAATCTATTGTATATTAATTAGATTATGGTTCACAAGTAACGATAATGTTTACAAAAAGAGTAAGGACAGATAATTTCAAAGAGTTTTACGAGTATATGAAAAATGAAACTGGTGACAAATTAAAGAAAAAAGATAAATAAAACAAAAAGTAAAACACTTTTACAATGACAGCAAGTAAAAATAAAATAAAAGTATTCAATTCATTTTAGATTATCAAACAAAAAATAATAAACTGTTAAACGATCCAGGTTGAATATCAACCTTAAGATATAATAACCACACATTAACATCAAACAATGAACCATCACACATAACATAAAGTACATATGAGATTACTAAAAACCAATAAAGGTACTACATAGTTAATGTAGGGAACATTAAGGTTCCATCCTTGGTGTTTTCACAGATTCGAGGTCCATGAGCTTCTTAAAGTAGACGACTCAACAGAAAGATCTTAAATCAAGGAGTCACTTTTTCGCTTCTGTTGCATTCCATCTTTGACACATTGACCTGTGGAGACCCCTCATAATATCTAATAGAAGAAAATTAATTTTCAAATAATTAATTTTAAAGAACATAAAATATAACTTGCAGTTGCATCATTAAAGTCATTTGATAAATAGTTAAAATGTTTCTCACCTGATGGAACAATGGCAAGAGCAAGTGCATTGCTATCGTCAATAGCGGCTTTGTTTGAGGCATAAAATTTAATCCCTAAACCAGACATTTCATTAAGCCAATTTATATAATAATAATCGTGTTTATGAACAACCAAAATCTAATTACCAATACATCATCAGCGTCCCTGCTGTTAAAAGTTAGTGGGTTACATAGGCTCCGGAACATCATTTAAAGTAATTCAGTCATCTATAGGTTGCGGTTTAGGTTCATCGTTGTCTCTAATTCGTGAGGTGAGTTGTCTTCTACTGGTTTATATGTCAACACATGCCTTTCTAGATCCTTAACATAAATCGCCAAATATATTAGAATGCTCTGGACTAGTAGCCAAACGTGTTGACTCACTTATGCATTCTTCCATTGTCGCAAGAAAGTTGTGGTGGCTGGAACACATTAAATAAACAACATTACTTGAAAGCATTAAAATATAGATACCAACAATATAGCAATCATTCTTCATGGTGTTAGAGACACACATAAGTGGTATTTACAAGACATGAGTATCGCCGACCTGTTCTTGAAAGCCACGTGACCACGTCCATGATGGTAATTTTGTGACTCGGATCAACCCTGCAAGAAAACACAAGGTTAATGTCTCATGCCCAACAGAAGATAGATGAACTTTGACTAATAAAATAAAAAAGTGGTGGCTAAAACGACCAATTTGGCTATATATATGTCGATCTTGGTCCATTTGTGTTGATTATATGTTTACGAAAGCAATGCACTCACAAGCATAATAAAAAATCTTTAGATGAAATTGAAAAGAAATGTAATTTGCATCAACATATTGAAGATCCATTTGACCCATTCCGGTTGCCGCTAATCTTATATTTTACCCTTTTAAATAATTCATAACCCAAATAGCTCGATTTATATATAAACGTTGAAGAACTTAAGAAATCAAAGTAATGAGCTGTATAGTAATGAGCTGTATAGTAATTCGCACAGTGCAAATTAACACCGACAAACAAAAATAGATTAATATCCTCAGTTCACATACATTTGATGTCGATTCCTAACCTAGATCTTTAGCAATAAAGTCAAGACACGGTTGATGAAATTTCATGTGTATCAATTCATTGTTTAGCTTTGCCCACAAATCTGTCCATGTAAATAATAAGTCTGATATGTAGACATAAAACTGAAACTCTTGCAAAAAGATGAAGTTTAATTATAACAAATTTAGAAAGGAACGGAGAAAAGCGCATGTTTTGTACCTCTGGTCTATTAGTTAGCAAATAGTATCGCCCTACTTCTTTTGTTCTATTTGTATCCTTTGCATCATTACCGAAACTCCTACACCCTTGGTTTTTGAGAACTTACCTACATGTGTTATCTCAAAACGAAAATAGCGTAAGGTTATACAACACCCCCAATATATACACCACAAGCATAATCAAAACTAATAATTGATTTTCAATCGTTGTGAGTGTAGATGTTGGGCTAACAATAGTTCAAAACTTTTTTGTAGTTTAGGTACTCTGTAACACTAATAGTCTTCATCATCGTCCAATTCTCAATAGTTCTAATAAGCGTAGAGGGGAACTAATTACCAATAAGACTCAGCAGATTTATTTTTTAATATTTGAAATACTACTAAATGACCAGGAAAATGAATCAAATGCACTTACAGTGTGAAAGGGTACATAATCCTTGCCTATAAACTGATACAACTCCAGATTTTTAGGATTTTTCCACCACTTTTCCCCATTCAGGCGTGCAACTTGAAGTAATCGATACATATCCAATTGGTGCGTCAAACCAAATATAGAAAATCTAACCGACACATGATAACAGAACAACACATAATAAGTACTCCTATATTTTATGAAAGAAAGAATTCACCTTAAACATTTCATCAAATATGTGGTGTGCATCATGATGATGTTTACTAAACCCGATTATTAACAATCAACCAACATTATTTACGATAAACAAAAATAAAAATCAAAACCTAGATTTATGACACCATCAATCTACCTTGAAATTTTTTGTCTTGTGAAACTTCCATTAGTAATCCATCAGTTCAATTGCGATAATAAATCCTCACTTCATCACCAAACCACATTGTTCAAAAAGCATCTTTCTCCTATTGTCTGTATAATTCCTCCATCCTATACTTGATACAATGTTAGCAAAACCAATGAATATTGACTTTCAAATAATAGGGGCAGCTTAGTCTTTTCATATAGAAAAATTATAAATAAGTATGTCATTAACTGGATTGATGACTAGATCATTAAGGTTGATCTCCCGTGGCCCTCTTTCTTTCATAGTTTTTCTTATAATGTATAGAAGTATATATACTTACCTTTTGTAAATGTTTTCTTCATTATATTTGGTGCCAGATTCTTTCTTCATCCGTGGAACTAATTTCAAATCAACCTTCTCCATTTGCTAACTTGAAGATTTTAAAAATTTTATCCTGAAAACATGTATTTCATGGCACATAAGAAAGTAAAAGTGCCCAGTAAAGTGAAAAAATATTTGAGGGGTAGTTCTCGAAGTGATAGCTTCACCATGGTTTCACGTGAGGTATTAATGCCATCAATTTTATTCTTATTGGTTTGATTACCTAAGTTCTTATTCGATATAGAATTGGCTACTCAGTTCAATTTATTCCTTGTTACATGTGTATAAGAAAGTGCAACAAATTTCAAATTATTGATGATAAATGGATCAGAATTTGTGTCTTATTCATGTTTATCTATGACATATGTAAAACCTTGCAGGAGATTAAAGTACCAAAGTTGATGAAGGAATTACGTGTGCTGTTAGAGCAGATGAAAGCAAATAGAAACACCAACACAACTCTTAACGAAGCAGCAATGCATGATTCAGGGGAAGTTGAGAACGAGAGGGCAAAATTAGAACCAGAAACCCAATGCTCCTTAAGTGAAAGGATGACACAAATCAAGACCTATTGGAAAGACTTGAAGAAGCAGAGTAAAGAAGGAAAATCAAAGACTTGTCAAATCATTTCAATGTTTGGTAATATTGATAAAATACTGACAAATGTGCCGAAAAGGGAAGTGAGGGCTAAGCTGAAAGCAAGGTTTTCTATTTTGTGTGCAAAATTCTATTGTATGCATCGAACTTACAAATCATTCCTATTGTATGTAGTTATTAACTCAAATTAAAGGTAATCTGTCATTAGCTGATTATGTGACTTGAAGAGGCTGACATGACCACCGTGTGATTAAAATGTCTAAATACTTGAATATATTTGAATGTTGGTCATTTTTTAATGGGTCACGTGCCTCTTTATGAAATGACAAACATATCCTTTCTTTAAAATTAGATTACGAAATAATAATTTATAATTCAATTTTATATGAAAAATAAAAAACGATAGATATATTCATCATCTCTTCTCCTTCCCTAAATCTAAACCCTAAAATACACAAAAAGCCACCATATCCCAATCTTTGCCATGTCATTGACTTGCCCACTCCAGTTATCATCTTCGTCTGTACCGCTGTACCGCTTTACCGGCAATGCATTTTTCGACAACACAAATTTTCCCGACGAAATTGTTTTGATTAAAGTAGAAAGAAAAAAAACCTTAAGGATTTCTTAACAATCTTAAATTATATATAGGAAACTCATTGATGATGTCATAAATTATGAATTTTCAATTAGTCAATTAAGTCCCTCACTTTTACAAAATTTTAAAAATAAAACCCTTTAAAATTTTCAATTCAAATTTAAATTACAATAATTGTTATTATTATATTAAATAAATTGAAACAAACAAAAAGTAAACATAAAAATAAAAAGTGGTTGATAGAAATTCAACAAGCATATTAAATTAACGTTTTGAATTGTTTTATTTCTTCTTTTAGTTGCTATAATAAATAATGATATTTAACTATTATTTTCCCATATAATTTCAAAAACGTCGCTTGTTACTTACAATTCGAATACAATCACATTACAATAAGATTTAAACGAAAGCAAATAACATTAAATAAATTAAACTACAACTACAAAATTTAATTAATGAAAACTTATACTACTAAAAAATGTTCTAATTTATCATATATCATACGAGGATTCTATTAATTTTTATGAAAAATAAATATGAATCTATCGGACCGTGTGTATACACGGGTTTTAGGACTAGTTAAATATACAAAAGAGGTATACATTCGAAGAAATAAAACAAGATCTTCCATAGCTATGTACATTCAGATGAACCAAATACCCAAACAGTCAATTAGTTTCAAGGTATTTAGAGCTAAAACCTCTCTATGATTCGATGGTTTTTTATTTATTCGTTTAATTTTCGCATTTGGGTTTATAAGTTTAGATTTTTAATCATTTTTGCTTCCGGGTTAAAAGGGTTCAGATCTGCTTATTGTACGTCACCGGAGAAAAGGGTCGCAAAAGTATCGTTGGAGTTGTAGAAGCGTCGCAGAATCTTCTTCGGAGTTATGACTGGTGATCCAGATCTGTTATATATGTTTCAATTTAGAGATAAAACTTTAAAAAGTAAAACTATAATTCTTAATGTTCATTGAAGTTCATGATGTTGCTGTCGTCGGAGTTCGTATGAAGGTCATCTGCAACCTAGAAAGTTCGTATGAAGTTCAAAGGTTGATGCATACGATAGGATTTCGTGACAAGTTGGATATATTTTCATACCGTTAGACCATTAAGTAAAGATTTGAGATTGTTGTAGCCCATAGCACTATGAACATATCTATTTTATAACTTTAAAAAGAAGACATGCAATCAATTGAAATTAGCAGTGGATTCTACATGCTAACATACATATACACGGAGAGACTACTTGTGTTGCTTAAGACTTAGAAATATAGGGTTTGTGGGGTGACATGATACTTTCATTGTGATATGATTCAACTTTCTAAAATGTGACAACAGTCACTGAATCAGGTTAGTTGACTTTCGATTTACTTTTACCTTGCCCGTAAACTATTCGATGACATAGAAATTTTATTTGTGTAAATCATGAGGCTTTAGATACTATTCTATGTGCACTTATTAAATTGGCATTACGAGTAAAATAGCGGTTATATTGTGGTACAAAAGCGACTTCAGAAGTAGAGATTGAGATAACGAAATATATGCACTTGAGTTCTGCAAGTCGAATTTAAGACGAAATTTATTTAAGTGGGGGTATTATTCATTCTTAGACTTGTATTTGATATCAGTTTCCTAAAAGAAGTAGATTGGTTGAGTTTCCTAAAAGAAGTAGATTGGTTGAGTTTCGAGTGTCGGAAACTTGTCTTATGTATATAGTCATCGCTGAGAACGTAGAGTCGAATTATTCCCGATTTAATAACTTGTTTTTAGTTAATACGATTTACTACAAACGGGCTATACACATGTATGAAATTTTATTCAGATGTTTTTAACGCTAAAAGCAAAGCTTATGATCTCTCCTTATAGTGGCGAATTATTTAAAGTGTTTAACGAAGAAGATCTTAAGCCATAATATGTTTTATGCATGTAGTCTTGATAAATTGATAAAGGAATTACAACGTGGGAGCCAAAGAAGAAAAGAAAGAAAACAGTAGCCACAATATACTAAATGCAAAATACAATGGTATTCTTGAATCATATATTTAGTGTAGTTCAAATATGTATCGAGTTTGTCGAAATATGATGCAGAGCTTTTAAAGTATTAAAATACCTATTTAATATGAAAGAGCTATATAAAATAAATTAGATAGGCGAGAGGTGACATTCGAGAAACTCGACCAATTATGTAGAGATTTCAATAGTAGTTTGGTATAAAGTATAATAAGATTTGTATTGAAATTGTAGGAGACTTTGTTAACGAGAGGTGAAAAAGCTAGCTAGAGATTTCAAGGTGAGTTTTCGTGACCCCTTTTTATACTTTCTTCTAGGGGAAGAGGATGCTCAAAACTTTTAAATACTGTTATGCTGTAATATACTCTTTTATACTTTTTGGACATGACGTGTGTTTTGTGTACATTTGTGAATTAATGTAGGATTCTATGTTATGCTATTCTATTTTATTCTATTGATTCTTTCACAACTGTTAATTCCGGGTTGGGACCAACAGAGAGGTATTGATAGTACTATTTGGCTAACACCCCCACCCATGAGTTGGTATACTAGTCGTTAGACCAACTTTGTCCCTTTATTCTTGACCTTGGGTGAATATAATCCGACCTACTACTTTATACTCTTTTGATACGTTTGGATACTTGTTGTTAGGTTCAGTTGTGCCGATAAGCTATACATTAATTGCACTTATATGTACCATTACAATCATGTGTCCTACTTAAATCTATACAACACTATTTATGCTATTCTAAACCTGAACTCACCAACCTCGTGTTGACTTTTTCGAGCATTCCTTTTCAGGTAATAATAATAATGCGTAAGGAGCTAGAGACCTAAAGACTTTAGCGAGACCGTTAGGCATTGAAATTGAGACTCTGTTTGAATTTTGATACACAACTATTTTTTTTTACATATTCATTTGGACGGGCGTGTTTTGCCCTAGACTTATCCCGAGATGTGAGACTTGATTCTTTATTTTATATGACTATGTTATTCGTGGAAATGACTAACCACGACACAAGTCACCCTGTGTGTCGGGCTACGTCATGACACGTGGTTTGATTTTCAATTAGTGATTCTCTTTTGCATATCAATGTGTTATGACAATCCTGTCCGTCGCATTCCGTGTTTCCGCCTTAGACGGAGTGTGACATAAAATAAATAGATTTGGAAATCATGTTATCTTGGATAACAAGATATACTTGGAGAGCAAGTTTGATGTCTATATAAATAGGAGTTTTGATTTAGGGTTTAAGTGAGAAGGTTGAGCAAATGAGAGAGTATATGAGAGTCTATTTTCGTCCTGTGTAGCGGTCTCGGTGATTCGATAACGACAGCGCGAATTACATTATTGTAATCTATCGGTGAGAGTGGTATGATGGTATGTTATAATATTCAAGAGTGTTGAGAAAAACGTACATTCTTGTAATATTGTTCGCATATAGTGAAATTTTAAGTGGTCGTAGGCCCCGTGATTTTTACTCTCTCTTGAAAGGTTTTTTCGGGCAAAAGGGAGTTACCTTGGTAAACTTCTTTCTTGAGAGTTTTCCAGCAAAACGTTTGTGTGTTCGTGTTGTTTCTATTTTAAGCATTTTATTATTGGATTGTACAAGGTTGCATGATTTGTGTAGTGGTGATCGATCCCAATAAGTGGTATTAGAGCGGGGTCGATCCCAATAACTTTTTGTATGGCTGTCGATGCTGATGATTCTACATAAAAAGATTAGTGTCTGATTATTGTTTTACGTTGAAGATGACTGCTGACATAGGAATTCCCCATTTACTGGAATTTATAACATTAAAAATTATTTAACTAATTAATTATCATTTGCTATAAAGACAATTTCAATTCAATATGCAACAGATTAGTACGGATAGAGGTGGCGAAATGAGGTAGCTTGTCAGTTTGGGCAACCGGAACAAAATGAGTTCGGGTCTAAACAGGGTCTAAACAGGCAGTCTTTTGTAATAAATATGCAAGGAATATCTTTTTTTTTTTTTTTTTTTTTTGAAAAACAGTTGCTAAGATGGTCAGCAATACATAAACTCTAAAATTTTGACAAAAATAAGGTACTATAAACCAAAGTGAGTTTAGTCCTGATCAACTGTTTGAGTTTAACATGTTTTGATCATAGAACACATGTTATGACGTGAAAACATTTGAGCGGTTTGTAAGTTGTAAGTTGTAACAAAGATAAAATAGCATTTATCAAAAAGGACTTAGTGCTTGGGAATGCAACTAACTTGTGTTCGATATCTATTGTGTGTACTCAACTTAAGTTTGCTATTTTTAATGCATCAAACTTTCAAAAGGGGTGTTTTAATGTATTTTGATGATGTGTCGCTGGTTTAAGGGGTGCCACGTGGCATCCGGAGAGTTTGGAAAATATCAAAACATCACCAAAATACACTAAAATACACTTTTTGAAAATTTGATTCATTAAAAATAGTAAACTTAAGTTGAGTACACACAATAAATATCGGATATAAGTCAGTTGCATTCCACACTAAGCCTTATCAAAAACAACGCTGAAATATTGTGTTTCTTCAAAAAAGTTTATGAAGTAACAATTGTCACCAAATTAACATATTTGCTCCGATCCAGGCCAGTGGTAAAACTCAATTAAATCGAATATGCCATGCCAACGTCAGTTACAATATACTAAAAGTATATTCACAATACATATAAATCTTAAATCTGTAGATAATAAATACACCATTTTAGCTTAAAAACCAATCCTTCAGAGTTTAGATGGATATAAAATTGCATTTTTGTGAGTGTACATATTTAAGGAAACATGAACACTTATAAATGATGATAACGCATACCACTAAGCTTGTGGCATTTAAATTTATAAGTGCAAAAATCATTTAATTAGAATTAAAAAATAACATACAAATTTGAGACTTGGAGCACTTAACGTGGTTTGTAGCGGAATACTGAAGAAGAAAGAACATAAAACAGTTGGATAACTTTTTACTTTCCGTGTGTCCCCAGTTGGCCCAATGGGTTTTTCCTGCAGTCCAAGATAACCGACCCAAAACGATCCATTAAGTTATAACAATTCCATGTATTTTGGGACAAGATTGTAAAACATCTTTTTAATTATCGACTTATATTTGGTCTGTATGGACGCTAATATAAATTCATAAACCCTACATATTCCCTCACGCTGCCACCCTCAGCTTCAAACAAATCTTAATTCGGAAAACAATGGGTTCTGGACATGATAAAAAGAGGAGAAAGAGAGAAAAGAATAAGAAGACAAAAAAGATAAAAGATGATAGATTAAGCAACTTGCCAGACGATCTTATACATAAAATCCTCTCGTTTGTTACCACTAAAGAAGCTATCAAAACAAGTGTTTTGTCCTCTAGATGGAGGTTTATCTGGACTTCAATGCCATATCTTACTTTCTCATCAACTGACGATTTCCCGAAACAACAGCCTAAGTTCTCCAAGTTTATTACCCGTGTTTTGTCTAGCCGCAGAATGTCATGGAAAAGTTGATGAATTAATAGTCAAAAGAATAATGAAATATGCAAAATCTCACAATGTCCAACAACTAACTATTACATATGTGGCTAAAAGGAAAGATGTTGAACTCCCTGTTTCTCTCCTTAGTTGTTAATCTCTCAAACATCTTACTTTGATCGGGTCTACTAGCCACCGTTACATCAGTATCCCATCAATTTGGGAGCTCCCAAGTTTAACAATGCTATATCTCTATCGTATTGATTTACCCAGTGATAGAATGTTGATCTTTTCTCCAGTTGTCCGAATTTGGAGGATCTAACTTTAAGTTACTGCTACACGAAGGGATGTGATTTAACTATTTGTCATTCTAGACTTTCTAATCTCACACTTGAACATATAAACTCCGATGTGAACGTAGTAGCACCTCAACTCAAGAATCTCAGTGTTAGAAAAGATGATCTTATTAGGTGGAAGCCTTTGAAGCTCTGTGCTGATGGAGTCCATTCTTTAGAGAAGGTGGATCTTTGTGTTCCATATCCATGCAAGAGTGAAGCTCCTAAAATAGTTGATCTGTTTCACTGTTTCCACAATGTCAAGTTTCTTTCACTTAACTTGGAAATTCTCGAGGTATGTTGTTGTTATTGGTCGTTAATGTTTATAATCATATATCATTTGTAAATTTGTTGTTCATTATATTCTTCTGATGATTGCACTAAAGTGTCCCTTTTTCAATTACAATGTTATATATATATATATATATATATATATATATTGCCAGATTCTTTCTTTATCCAAGGAACTAATCTCGCATCAACCTTCTCCATTTCTTAACCTAAAGAGTTTAAAGATTTATCCTGCAAACTTGAACTTTATGGATTACAAGAAAGTAAAAGTGTCCAGTAAAGTGATAAAATATTTGAGGGGTAGTTCTCCAAGTGCCACTTTCACAATGCCTTCGCGTGAGGTATTTACACCATCAAGTATATTCTTATTTTCATGCACTACACTTATTGCTTTGATTACCTAAAGTTCATAAAGACAGATTCATTTGGGTACTTTGTTTAATGTATTTTTTGGTACATCTGATCTGTATTAGCATGGAATATAAAATTTGAAATTAATAATGATAGATGGAGAATATGGGTATCTTTCATGTTTATTCTATGATAAATGGTAACCTTGCAGGAGACTAAAGTACGAAAGCTTATGGATGAATTACATGTGCTGTTAGAGCAGTGGAAAGCAAATAGTGACACCAACATGACTCATAACATGGCAACAATGCATGATTCGGGGGAGGTTGAGGGCGACAGGGCAGAACCTGATCCGGAAATGCAATGGTCCTTAGGAGAAAGGATAACACGAATCAAGACATATTGGAACGATTTGGAGAATCAGGTTACGGAAGGGGAAACAAAGTCTGATCAAATCATTGCATTGTTGCTGACTATAGATGAAGTACTGACACATGTGCCAAAAAAGAAGGTGAGGGCTAAGCTGAAAACAAGGTTTTCTAGTCTGCCTGCAGAGGCCGACGTGATAATGGATAATTTGGCAAATTGTATGAAGATCAAATGTGATAAGAAGCCAATCCCTTTTAGTATCAACTTTTCATGAACTTGATACAGAATCGCAGCCATATTCTTAGCAATGCCTTATTGTCTTCTACTTTGTTACCCAGGTTACGCTTCTATCCTAATCGCCCTTTGTAAAATAGCTCGCTACCTGAACATTCAAACTTTTGAGCAACTTGGGATGGTAAAGTTTTAAGTTTCTTGTGATTTTGGACTCAAGTATTCAATAATACGTTTGTGGCTAATGCATAAATTAGACTAGCTAATGATTTTGGCTTGTGCTTAAGTAACATCTCCAAGTAAGATACGGACTAATACATAGTGGTTGTTAATATGTCGATGACAGTCGTCAATAGATTCTGTAAGTGCGTCATTTCTCAAAGTGTGATACGACAGGACGTAAAATTTGGTAAAAACAAGTTGGCTCACCTTGCTATATATGCTCTTGTTATATAGCCTAACAATTATTGAACTTCTCAATATTATAAGGAAAAAAAAAAAAAGGAAAAAAGAACAACAATAGAAATTATATAAATGTAGAGGCTACTGTGAATACTCTATAGCATTCTAATCATATTTTTACTGCCTTAACAACTATTAATACCATAGTCCAGTACTCCATTGCAAAAGTAATGTTTTTGGGATTTGAAGGCGCAATGATCAATAGTTTCTCTGTATTTAAGAGAAAAGAATAATATTTTCTGCATTTTTGGAATGAAGATACTACTCAGTTTAAAGAGCTTGTTGAAACACCCCCTTTGATCAATACATAGTTTCAGTAATATACTACTATATTAAGATACCTCTCAGCCATGTACTTTGTTTATCAGGAATGCATGCAATATGAATACTTGTTGAGTTTCGCTAATCTTCAAGATGCTTACGAAATGTAGATTTTCTTGATGTAATCAACATCATTTCAATACAATGCAAAGGTCATGGATGTGTAGACTAGTAACCTTAGATAAGTTGATTAGTTGGATGAATTCATCTGGGATTTTGAGAAGCTGGATCTCGAATCTGTTGCACATATATATATATATATATATATATATATATATATATATATATATACACACACACTAGGTAGAAGACCCGTACAATGCACGGTAATTTATTAAAATTATTTTAGATATTACGTGATTAAATGATAATTGTAGTACATATTTTATAAAATAATTTGTAAAATAATATTAATTAATTAATTTATAGGACTTTATTTTCGTATATGACTCCCCTTTCCATATTATTATAATATATGTGGCATTTATATTTATTATTTATTAATTATTATAAAATAATAAAATAATATTAATTAAATAATTTATTAACTGAAGTTAATAAATTGACACGTGGCATTCATGCTTACGTGCCAAATTCTGAAGCTGTCTTTTACACTCCTTTAGTATATATATATATATATATATATATATATATATATATATATATATATATATATATATAGGGTCCGGATCCAGCGGGAAACACTATTTTTGGGGGAAGTAGGGAAGCTTCGCATTCATCAATGATGAATGTTAGCGAATTCCCTTAATATTCATTATATGATATTATACGTTATAAAAAATAATTTATTGATGAACATTAGTAGTTATAATATTGGTTTTAATTCATATTTATCGGTAAAACTATATTTTTTTACGTTTTGATTATTATTCATCGTGAATGAATGTTAACGAATAATTTTTCAAAGAAATAATTATGAACTGATAATATTCACTTTGGTTAACATTCATCAATGATGAATGTTAACAAATTCGCTTAATATTCATCATATGATGTTATAAGTTATAGAAATTAGTTATTCGATGAACGTTAGTAGTTATAAAATCAGTTATGATTAATATTTATTGGTAAAAATATGTTTTCTTACGTTTGATAATCATTCATCGTGAATGAATGCGAAGCTTCCCTACTTCCCCTAAAAAATTGTTTCCTTCTTGATCTTCACCTTTACCCTATATGGGGAGAATTACATATATCCCCTTCATAAACCATACAAATATCATATATACCCAACCCAAATTAAAAATATCATATATACTCAATTCACTATTTTATTTTTACCAATAATTCTAAAATCAACAATAATTGTCTATAATGACAATTTTATCCTTATTCCTTAATCTGTCTCTCTCTTTCTAAGAACCCTCAAAAATCAAAGTCTATTCAACAAACTTAAAAAATAAGGTCGACTATCATCAGTTAATGAGTTCATCACATGATTTTTCTTCTTTCTAAATATATAAATAATATCACCATTACCTACTTTTCTTAATGGATACTAATATATAGATACTTCACAAAAGATGAAGTCCAAACACTTCTAGAGAGATGTGGATTTATGTGCTTTGATGAACCGAAAATTTCAGAAGTGCAACAAACAATCAACAAATCTATTTTCTATTGTGTACAACTCATTTTGTAATTATGCGATTTTATTAGATTTCAATTAATTGATTTCATAATTGCTTAATATATTTTATATTTAGTGTTCGATTTTTTGGTTTTTTAGTTGTAGAGATATCTAGGGTTCTAAAAAAGAGAGAGAAAGATTAAGTAATAAGGATAAAATTATCATTATAAACAATTAATGTTGATTTTAGAATTATTGGTAAAATAAAATAGTGAATTGGGTATATATGATATTTTTAATTTGGGTTGGGTATGTATGATATTTGTATGGTTTATGAGGGGAATATATGTAATTATCTCATATATATATATATATATATATATATATATATATATATATATATATATATATATATATATATATATATATATATATAATGCTTGTGTTGCTTGAGACAAAAAAGATGGGGTGGGGGCCGATTAATTGTAGCGGAGTCATGGGGGCACGATTAAATGATACTGGTACATCAAGCCAGTGTTGCTAGTTGTCAATGTTATATCAAATGTTGGATCTTGATTTCTAGTCAATGGGTGTTGATAGATCCTGCATAAAACGATCAGTTCTGATTATTGCTTAACTTGTGAAGTAACAGTGGAACTCCCTATTTCATGGGATTTGTAACAAATTTATTTGTAATGTAATTAAAATTTTGTTTGATTTATTATTAGATATTTAAACATCAATCGAATAGATACAATCTCCATATGCAACATCTAATTAGCCAAAAAGGTAACTAGCTGACTGCAACACCTGTATCATGCACCTGCGGTGGTCGCCATTTGCGATCAAATACAGTCCTCTCCACTACTTTCTTGGTCTTCAACTTATCATCAATGAGGTCTAGCAACTCTTGTAACCCAACTCTGGTTATGGCTGATGTTTTAACATGTGGGCTAAATTCAGGGCGGGATTTTGAATCACTGTCAATTACAGATGGGAGGGTAGAAACGTTTTTTGGTTGATCCTCTGAAGTCTTCCATCCCACAAATGAAGCAGTTTCATCATCCCATTCCACTTCATCTTCACAAGAAAGCCAATCATCCAAGTTCTCTTCACTTTCTTGAATTACAGCCAATTTATTATCATCTTCAATATCAATCTGAAAATCCCAGAAAAAAAAATGTAACCACGTGGGTATATGATCACATAAAGGGAAAAATAGACCTTTTACCTTGTTCCAAACTTCAATCATATTTAGAAGCTTTTCAGTGGACACTCCTATCTGTTGAAGAACTTGTAACACAGACTCTCGTTGCTCATCACGATTAGGTGCACTCGAGTCTAGTACATGCTGTGTAGAGTATGAAAATTAAATCAACTAGTCATTTTTAGCATCGAAACATTAGGAGGTGTTTGGTTG
Source organism: Gnaphalium uliginosum (assembly GCA_963930675.1). Lineage (NCBI taxonomy): Eukaryota > Viridiplantae > Streptophyta > Magnoliopsida > Asterales > Asteraceae > Gnaphalium > Gnaphalium uliginosum. The sequence continues at coordinate 12,436,501 of OZ005685.1, read as the reverse complement.
GAGGGTATGAGAATGAGGGAATTGGTAAGATTCCTCGTATTGGTGTTTGGTTGGTTTGTGTGGGCCTCAAAATTGGGAATGACACCCACTAGCGTTGTCTCAAACCCACCAAATATGATGGGTATGAAAAACCCATACCATTCTACTTTGAGATTCTCATTCTCATTGTGATTCCTAATTTCTAACCAAACACACCCTCAATAAACAATGAAAACAGTTCCTACCACAAGAAGATCAGCTTCAACAACTTCCTCCAATGTAGCATGAAACGCTTCAACTAACTGCCAAATTGAAGTCATAATTAGAAACTGTAATATGAATTAAGTTTTAGGGGAAATCAATCAGTTTCTCAGTTACCTGCACGGGCAAGTCCGATATAAATCCTACAGTGTCACTAAGGAGTACCTTTTTCCTAAACAAATTTAAAATAAAATACTCACCATCTCGATAATTATAAATATAAAACTAAATAGGAATGAATACACTAAGAAGAAAGAAAAGTCCTATTTACCCTGATGGGAGAATAACACTTCGTACTTTCGGATCAACAGTTGCAAACATCCTGTATATGAGGGCAAAAAGGAATTATGCATAAAATAGATTAAGTTAGATCCTTAAAGAAATTAAATGACTTTCATACCGATTGTCACAAAAGAGGAAGGTATCTGAAAGTGCGCTGACTAATGTGGATTTCCCCTGGGAGAGATTCATAAATCCACATTAGGGTAGTTAGAAAAAGGATATAATAAAGTACTAATTTGTTGGTGAAAGATACGTACCGCATTAGTGTACCCAACAATGGCAACAGTTGGCATGTCTTGACTATGTGACCCTCCACGCCTTTTGCGAGAAGCACGTTGCAGAGCTCGTGTACGGCGTACCTCTTGTATTTCAGTTAACAACTGAATTTTCCGTTCTATGATTCTGAAAGCATATTTCCAATATCACAGTTATGGATAAAAATGTAACGCCAGAATGATTATAATTTTAAATTATGATCAAACAAAAGAGTATAAAACCTTCTTCGTTGAAGCTGAAGTTCTGTTTCTCCAGCACCACTAATAAACCCACGTCCACCGCTTCCTCTCCTATGAGTTATAATCATCCAAATAGTATTAAAAACACATTTTAACTTTACATACAAAAATTCACATATATTTTTTTTTATCAGTCAGAAAGTATTCTTTTCACCCTCTGGCACTAACAACTTCAGCTTCACCAGATGCACCAAATGTTAAGCGTCCACCATTACCACGTATACGAACAAGTCTGGTTCTTTTGTACATGAGAGCAGCTAATTCAGCCTATAGTAATATTCAAAATCATTATAAGTCAAAATTATATTTAAGAACAATGGATGTATTAATAAGGCACAACCTGCAGCTTTCCTTCCTTTGTATGAGCATGAGCATGAAATATCTCAATAATGAGACCTACACGATCTAGAACAGCTTTCCCCCATTCCCTCTGACAAAAGTAGTGTAACAATTTACTAATTTAGCAAACTTTCACTTTAATGTTATTCATTAAAGATATAGGTGAAAACAGTATTTGAAACATATTTTATAATTAGTTCTACCAATGTGGCAAAAAACTAGATCGTTTGCAATGAAAACGAGTGCATGATTCACCTCTAAGTTTCTCTGTTGTATGCCAGTTAAAGTCCCATTCACAAACACGGCATCTACTCCACCCTGCCACATAAATAGTAATCATAAAATATTGATCATTTGAATTACAAATAAAAGAAACTAGTCATCAGAATATTATATCATCATCATCATCATCATATCATATGTTAATATGACACTTTACTCTAGAATCTTCAGCATTTAAATGACATTTGATAGTGTCTACAGTCCCTGGTCCAAAGTAAGTATCTGCATCATCCACAACAAACAGGACGTCAAACTCTTTGACTTTAAAGGTCAAACAAGTTAAAATTTAGCTTCTAAATTAACAAGAGTTTAAACAAGTTTTCAACTAAACAAATTACGCCCAGAAATTAATTCAAGTACCAATAGATAAAAGCAAAAGCCTGTGATAAAGTTACAACAAAAATGCATACAATTTAACATGTCAATATCACTACCATTGACCCAAAACGTCTAGTAACTAAAAAAGCTTGCATACCTGCCCTAGTGATTCTATAAGCTGGGTTTTGCACAACAACATGTGGGGGCAATTCTTTTTTGGAAAAATCGGTACCATAAAACCCATCTCGTTGTTCTTCAAGTGAATTTGCAAGGTTAAGAGCTTCATCAAGTTTGGTTTTCAATAAAGAATCGGGTCGAAATCTGGGTTGAACAACGAACAATTTTGGTGGGCTATCTGGATCTTTTTGGAATTCATCTGCAGTCTCTGTATGTTTGTGATTGTGTTGTGACTGTAAATTGGGGATTGAAAAGATGGGATTTTGTGTAAGGGTTTGAGAGATGGATTTGATTGAAGGTTGTTTGTGGGAAAAGGCTCTAAACATCTGTAAGAATTTTTTTTGGTGTTTTGAATGTGAACCAAAAATGTGGTTTTAGAACTGGGGAAGTTCTTATGTTCGAAAACGAAATCTTCACCCTTGTGATCTTCTTTCCAACTTTTTCATGTGGGAAATGTTATTGGAAATTAATTATTAGGGTTTGCAAATTAAATATGACGTTTGTTAATTGAAAATTTGGCTAAATGGTTGTGATTAAAACAATCTTTTTGATTTAGTAGTTGGGCCTTAAACTCTCTACTAAACTCTCTACTAAAGCTCAATTTTTAATTAAGTTAAACTTTTATCGAGTTCAAATTCAAAAATTATCACAAATTATATATTTAACTCGAACCTTTTATCGGGATATTTGAGATTGTGATTCAGAGACATTATGTGATTATTGCATATACAAAACGCGTATAATTACAAAAGATGTGTTTAACAGAAAAAAAAGATTATTCATCCGTTACTAGAGAGAAAATGCAGTTTAGAAAAAATTAGGTATGACATGTTTTTTAAAAATGCCATTTTAAAAATACAAAATTCATTTTTAAGACGCAATCATCCATTCTTTTGAAGTTGATTGTGATTAACGGATCTATATTGAATGAAACTAGAAAAACCAAAACATGACAAGAAACCCGTTGATATGGACCACACCACACGTTCTTGCCAGGGAGAACAGAGGAACGACATAAGCAGAGAGTGGTACATGAGGTTGACATTCAGTTGAAGACGGAAGAGGAACGAGTAGTGTGTGAGCCTAGGCAACGGTAACAAAAATATATATATATACTAAAAACTTATTTTCTAGTTCTTCATAGGCAGTGTTAAGCTTTTGGTCAGATTTTTTCAGTTCGGATGACATGGTGCTTAGATGAGAGTCAGTTATTAAATTCTTTAAGTCACGATAGTGAGTAGCCTTACAAACATATATGGAGTAATTAATAACAACTACAGTTATACTTTTATAGTTGACGGGTTATTTCAAAAATCAAATAACAATACTCCAAGACACAAAACAAAAGTTAAAGCATAAAAGTTTATACGTTTGAATGTTACACTCATACGCTTACAGTTTAGGTCATTTGAGTATAGAAAATATTATATATTACATTACGTTATCTTATGAACTCATTAGGCCCGTATAAGATACTGTTGGAAAAATTGGGATAATAAGTGTATTTTCTCAAAATTTTGGACCTAATTATATATATGTAAATATAGTAATTATATATAATATTTTTACATGGTTGCATAACTCTTAACAAGAGCTTCGAAACGGCGTATTATATGTACAAAGTTGATTAGAGGTAAATGAAATATCGAAGCTCAAAATGAAGTGTATGAAACTAGAAATTGATGGTTTTGTGGGCAATCCCACATCCGAAATGGGACCTAAATTATGGTGTTTATAAGTGTTTGTGTCTAAGCTTCTTCAATAAGCTTATCAACATTACACACTTTAACTCCTATGCGCAGGGGGGGGGGGGTGGTGCAAATCCCTGACCAATACTGGTCGGGTGCCTGATTCATTTTTGTGACCTGCGGACACGAATGCGCCTCGAAAAAATATGAGTTTGTGTAAGTTGATTTAAACTGTAATGATATCGTTTTTCGTAATAAACGATTTAGTTGAACACTATATAAAGGGTGTTATTGTTCTCATTGAAGACACACTAAATACCAATCGTTCTCTTCCTCTCTAACACACGAAAATGCTCTCGAACTCTGCTGCAATTTCAGGCAAGTTGTTAGTCCCGACAGTACGCTGTTTTAGACCGCCGTACCCTAGAAATGGACTCAAAATTCATTTTATGGAAATTGTGTTCAACACAAGCCTCCTTGCTATTCATTTACATCCTGTTTTCTTATTTTCTTTTAAATTGTAGTACTTTGTTTGGTTTATATATGGCATATATTCCTAGACTTGAGAATGTGATTAGTGGCGGATCCAGGATTTTGCATCGTGGGGGACAAAATATTATTACTATTAAATTTTTATAACACCAAACTACAAGGCTAAAAATTTAACCTAGTGTATGTACAAATTTTCTTAAAAACAAGTAAGAAATGTATAGAAAGAGAAGAATTTTAATGTTTTTTCTATACAAATAGACTACTTATGGGACCTAATTGCATTTGAGTTTAAATTCTACTAAAAATTTACATGTATTTCTGCTACTAAGTCCAATAGGATGGGGGGCCAAGGCACTGCCTACTAACACTCCAGATCCGCCCCTGAATGTGACACTTCATCGACAACTTCGTGAGGAATTAGTAAATGATTTCTCATCATACGCGATTAATATATAATAACAGCAAATGGAATATGCAGATTTGCACATGTAGTGTTGCACTCATCATGTACATATAGATAATTGTGTTCACATTTCAGATTTTATCTAATGTTTTATTAAATTATCTTCACAGTTCGTTTTTAAATTTCCTTCCAACAATACAATCTTATTAAAACTCTATTAAAAAATAAGTTATAAATTTTAAAAATTCACATGTTAATTTGCGTTGTCATGATTTTTAAAAAATACTGTAGAAAAGTATTAGTTTTAAAGATTTTTGAGAAAAGAAACAACTTAAAATAATATTTTTACAAGCTTCAAATTGATTATTACTTGACCGTACCACACAAGTCATAATGCAATTTATATTTTATAACCATCGTAAAAACTCAATTTTGACAACTTAGAACAAACATAGTTAACATACAATAAATTTTTCTAATTGATGAAACATTTATACAAAATGATACATTAAATTAATTAATAATCAGGCAAAGTACTAATCTTGCATTGTTGTTCACCGGTCCCCTTCTGTTCAGTCGTTCTCAACCAAACACAAACCACCGTAAAACTCAATACCAAACTCAACAACCCACTTCCCAACCCGATCGCTACAATAGTCAACACGGATAACCCTTTACTCTTCATCGGGCCCAATGGGTACCCATAAAGATCTTCATTACCATAATACGAGCTAGCATTAAACCGGGCCAAATTCCCTGTCCTGTTTCCCAAGCTCGTAGGAATCGGGCCAGACAACTTATTATTAGAAACATCAAAAACCGACAACCTAACCAATGACCCAAGTTGAGATGGAACTGTACCATTGAGAATATTATTATGCAAATCAATGACATTAAGGTAAAAACACATAGGAAGAGAGATAGGAATTGGGCCAGATAATTGGTTTCCGGAGAGATTAAGGACAGCCAAGTTGACTAGGTATTGAAGTTGGTCAGGTATGGGCCCGGTTAAGAAGTTATTTGAAAGGTCTAATGATTGGAGATTTGTGCAGTTTGAGATGTAGGGTGAGATTGTGCCATGAAGTGAAAGGTTTTGGAGTGATAGTTTGTAGATTCGACCGTTGTTACATGTTGCTCCGACGAGATTGGAGTAAGAATCGGAACATGGGTTTGAGAAGGTGGGTTTGGTCCAGTTATGAAGGTTGTTGTTCGGGTCTTGAATGGAATCAAATAAATGGGTTAAACATGATTCATCTTTTTGATCTTGGAACGATGGTTGGAGGAAATATAAGATTAGAAACAATAAGAATAGTGACTTTGATGTACTCATGTGAAGAAATAAGGGATTTAATTTCTATCTCCTTGTTGATTGAATATGAATTGAACTTGATTACTAGTGAGCATGTGAGAGAAAGGGAGAGACGAAAGAGGTTTGATGAGTAATAGTCAATTAAAAAGAACCTTAAAATGTGATTTAGACTATTTAATTATTGTCATAGATTAAATAATGTTATATAATTTTAAAAATAATATTTTGTTTAGAACATGGCAATTGGCATAGCATAATGCATTTTTCAATATAGTTTTGTTTACATGATTTTATAACACACTTTGTAACTTTGTAATGATAGATGGGATTATGATATGTAAACATTAGCTTTGATGTGTTTAATAAACTACAAAAGACGGATTTTGTAAGAAAATCATAATTTATAAAACACATAGAATATTAGCTAATTATTTTTAAGACAAACGAAAAATATTTCACGTCCATTACATATTTCAGTCACATGTATAATATGCATATCGTCTTAATCAGTTAATCGTCCATTACATTACAATTTTTAATTGACACTTAAATTGATGTTAATCACATAATCAATAGATTAAAAGCCCTTTAATTAACAATGTGCACAATTAATGATTGTATATTGGAAATATCTACCGATTCCACTACGTACACCACTAACACGATGATAAGAAAACACATCGACTAAATGTCATGTCACTTGGGAATTGGCACAATATGTATGGGCGGTGAGATAGTGACCACACTGATCGAATAAGCTAAGGTCTTAACGACACATGCATTAAGTGGTGGTGTTTGCATTTTCTAATCTTTATTTTGGTCATCTAAATTATCTTCTATTCTATCACATGTAAACCTTAACAACTTATATTTCTTAATTCTTATATGTATGTCGACCCAATATAACTATAAAATGACTTACAGAATTTGTTTTAATCAAGGATGAAATGATGTGGGATTTCTTATTTTCTTGTGCTAAATATCATAAATCATAATCAAATAGTTTAATGAATAACAATCACTTTAACTAAACTTACTTATGAATATGTAGAAAACTTTACACTTAATCTCTAAGAAGTCTTTTCTTTATGTTTTTAATTTTTTGTATATGGTTAGTTGAAGCAAATCGAATTTCTCTTCGAATCCCAGCAGTCATCACAATATTATTATTTATTTATTATTATTTATTTCTAACCATACGAAAAGGTTTGGCCCAGATGAGATAATTGGGCTACAACTTGTAATTGTCCAGTGCCCATTGTTTAGTTTTATAATCCATATTCTTAGTCCACTTTGATTTTATTAAAAACATTGTGGACTATACCCAATAACAAGTAACCAATAAACAAAAGAATGAGTCACACAAATCAATTAAGTTCATTCTATTTCAGTTTTTATGTCACACGTACATTTTCTTTTTGGTTTGAAAATATTCAGGAGTACGTATTAGTTTCTTATAAATATCACAAAAAAAGAAAAAAGACAATGATCGATTTATGTAGATACAAACGCACTAATTACAATGCGGCTCAAGCGTGGAGTATCGAACCCTTATATTTCTGAAGGCTTATGGTCGTGTGACAAAAGAGATTTCACGAAAAAAAAGCCATAACTTGGGTTACAGGGCTCCGTTTCAGGCCCATGAACTGTCAAATCGAAGCTTAGAGCGAGACCCACATCTTGGTAAACTGTCGTAGGCCCAAAAATGCCTCCTTAATAAGTTATGGACCATTTTATATTTTTTATTTTTAATTTGAGTTTTTGTTTTGGGCTTTCTGTTTGGCCCGTTAAATATTTTAGGCTCATTTGAATTTTTGCTTTCTTTTTTAGGGTTCATGTGTATTGCATACAATTCAGTTTTTTATTTTAAAAAAGTTGAAATTTTCTATCAATTTGTATTCTTCAATTGAGTTGAATTTTGCCTAACCGCGATATTCGTTAAATCAACACGTGTTGGAAGGGATTATTCCTGGTATTCGGGGAATTAACAAACTTTAATCCATATCTCGTTTTTACTCTACATCGAGTTCCATAAGCTCGAGTGTAAACAAAATGGATCATGTCCTATCAATGATCCAATTAAATAGATTTTGACTCGATTCATATCCAACTAATTAAATTGTTCAAACCTACATACAAGTTTTGACATAGTAGATATTACTGGTAATATAATTGAATTTACACTTGAACACTTTACTGTACAAAACATTCTTACTTGGTCCCAAAGTTGAATTTCTCCAGCTTTTTTCGTACACATCTGCTTTTGCATGAAATAACAATAATTCTTTCATCTTTTTCATGCAGTTTTAGAGACATAATTTGGAAAAAAGTTTGAGCTTGTTGCTGCCCGAAAAGACATAAATGTTTTGTAATTTAAGTTTTTAACAATATAATGACACCGTATATAAACTATTCATATTTTTATGAGTAAATTGCACAGATCGTCCATGTGTTCTGTCGAAAAAGTACAAAATCGTCCTTTATAAACTTTACTTTGATATATATAGAGAACACGAGGATGACATATGCTATTAAAGTTTATAAAGGACGATTTGTGTTTTTTCGACAAAACACATGGACGATCTGTGCAATTTGCTCTATTTTTATACACCAGTAAAACAAAATGCAACTATTTTATTTCGTAAACTACAGACATAAAACCATCAATCGTATATACAAATACTCTTCATCGTCGACCAATAATTTTGTATCGTATAGCAGAACATGTGAGTGTTTTACACATACATATGAATAACAATTTTGAGTTATTTGATTTCATTCTTTTATGCATGCCACAACTTGTTAGGTACAATAACAAAGAAAAAATAGTGAAAATAGCAATTTTGTTGATAAACAGTATCATGATAAGCACAAGATGCATCATGCATGGATGAATATGGGTGTGAACTGTGAAGTGAGATGATGGTCAAAGGTATAAAAGTTGAGACCCACACGAGGAATGGTGATTGAAGCAAATTTACTTTAAGAGAATGATTATATGAATATGTAATGATGTGGGTTATGAAAAAAAAAGCCCACATTAACTCCTTTAATTTTTAAAACCATCATTAGTTTCCACCAAAATTGTACAATCCAAATCTAAAGTTAAACCACCACCTAAAGTCTACATTTTCACACCCACCAAACCTCATTTTTCATAACTTTATACAATGCTTAATATCAACTGGAGTAAAACTAATTGCAAAACGAAAATTTGTTGGCGTTATCGTCGGTTTATTAAAAGAATAAACAGTATCCGTCGAAGATCGTTTAAAAGTATATATCCATGAAAAAGGAATGGTTAAAATTTGGTGGCAAAATGAAGTATCTTGATTTTGTAGTTTTTTTCTAGAAAGAAATAATATTGTTTCTGATCAAAAGTAAAGGGAGCAAGGTAATGATGAAATTAAGCTTTATAGTAATATAAAATCATTGATATTGCATGGTGACATGCAATTGTAATAAACAAAAACAGTTATAGGTCAAAAGAACAAACACAATCTTGTGCATAATTGGAAGGACTGAGCTGGGTTCAATTCTTGTACTTAAAATCGGACCATTAGTAAAAAAGGGCCGAATCTAATCATAATCTGGGAAGTTATGGTCAATGAATCATTCTGTCATAAAACCTCTTTCATCATTTTCTATCAAATCGTTTTCAATGACAAAAAACTTAAGGCATGAAACACAAGTTATTGTAACAAGATTGATTCGAAAAAAGAAACTACTTGCCGCTTTCGAATATATAAGATCTTGTAGAGTTTGAAAATTTGTAACCATTGTTACCATGGAGTGATACAAAATCCCATATAGAACTGAATTTACCCCTTCCCAATTCAAATTAATACATATATTGAAATAGAGTAAAAAACAAAGGAATAGTCCCCACAAATTCTTTTTTTTTTTCATGCATCTGTCCATGCAGCAAACACTGGGATATGAGGCCTCATTTGGGTTGCTGCTGTTGGGATCCATGTATTATTGCCAGATGAAGTCCCAAGAAACTTGGAAGCAGACGGTGACGTTTCAAGAACCATTGGAAGATTGTTATTTCTCTCGGGGCTATCTTCTCGCGAGCTGCTCAAACTTGTCACCAATGAAGAAGCATTTGATAAATGTGTTCCAAGTTTAGACGACTCATCGCCCTCAATCCCAGCTCCGGTTGTTCCATTTTGATCATATAGTGTCATTTTCCAGTCCAACATGTTCCTATTGGTGGTGGGCTCAGTGAATATGGTCTTAGGTTCACCATTATGAGCTGTTTGGTCCACTGATAAGAGCTGATCATTTGTAGGGATTACTTCTTTGGTTCGCCTAGCTAGTTCTCCAGCCAAAAGGGTATTACTTGCAATGATCTTTTCAACATTATACCTAGATATATCAAAATTTGTAACTGCATTAACGCCACGAAATTTGATGGCAGCCACATCATAAGCCTCAGCAGCCTCCTCTTGGGTACCTGTCATTTGATTTCATATTTTGGTGAATAAAAGTATATACTGTATGATAGGAGATAAATGAATAGTAGTAATATACAAGTTGGGTCCCACTTGACATAGCTTTTGTGACTTTAACCAAAATCTGAATATTCAGCAAGACATAAATGACATAAAAACATGCATTTGGCCATTGGATGGAAGAGAGTCATCACAGAAGATGCTCTTGATAAAAATCAGCCTTCTTTTGTTGACAAAAGCAGCTTTGATCATCTTAAAGGTCAAGATTTTACAGAGATTTTAGGTGGTTTAAAAGCATTCACATTTGTCTATTGGTTACTCATTTATTAAATAAAATAATAATAAAAATAAAGATTACTAGTTAGCACAAAATTTTCAAATTAACTTACTGAATGTGCCCAAGTAAAGATCCTTGTTCCCGGCCACACGGCCGATCCGAGCTTGCCATCGGCCATGTTGATGGTGTCTGAAAATCACAAATAAGAAGCCGAAACCATTTTAGTTATAGATTAAAAATATATATAAATTATGAACCTATATATCACAAAATGTTATGCATAAAGATCCGTTTTAGACCTTGTTACTCCTCTGTAGACTGAGGCTCCCCTGGAGAAACCACTGCTTCTCCTGAAATCATTAGGATAAAAGTTGAATGGCCAGTTTTTAAATGCATTAATTAACAGTAATGAATAGAGAATATATGGTATAAAAATGGGAGTTCAGATAGTTGCATGCCTTCTCAAATGAGCAACATATTCCTGTCTGGACATGTTCTTCATTTCCACCACTTCTTGTTCATAGTTTTCCAACTAATACATAATTATAGTTAGTAAATGCTAAATATAAGATAAAATGGTAAAATAATATATGTATAAGAGGTTTATAAAATAACAGTTGAAAGCTACCGGAAAATTGATGTGAGTTGCAGGACCCCAATACTTAAGTGCTGCTAAATCATAAGCTCTAGCAGCTTTCTCTTCCATATCATATCCACCTACAAATTAGTCAAACAATAGTATGAATAAGTAGCTAGGCATTTTTAATTTTCTATCTTTCTGTACATGAAAACTATAAAAAGTGGAGTAAATGAAAACATGCAACTGAGACTTACCCAGATAAACTGAAGCAAAGATTTAAATCCAGCAGAAAACAACAAACAAGAAAATTGGTAAGAAGTTGTAGTAATTATTAGTCAAAGGAAACACAATATAAAAGTCAACACTGTTAACTAATTATATATGGTATTTTTGTTTATTTCTAACCTTGTCTTCCCTTCCTGCTTTGGCCTTCTTTCTTGCAACTGTTGTCCCATAAATGTGCTTCATATCTACCAGTCCATCTATGCCTGATAAAGACATATTCATCATTCATACAGATTCACATAACCAAAACTAGAAATTTAACATTTTTTTCCAGAAAAAAAACCCTATCATGTTAAGAAATGAACCTGGTAACACCTCTATACTGAGAGGTTCTTTGACCAAATGTATCCAAAGATTTCCTATGAACAATTTGTTTGTGTTGGTCAACCTTCTCAGACCCTCTTTTTTTGGTATCCATAATAACAACACAATCAGTAGTCACATTAGCAGAAATAGCAGTAGCAGGTATGATTTGCTGCTGCTGTTGTGGTGCAGTGTCAACACATGGAGGAGTTGCCTGTGAACAACCAAAGCTCATTGACAAACTAAGTGACTGTAAATCACCATAACCACCATGATCACCACTAGAATGATAGTTTCTTGAAATCCAGTTCTTCATACCAGTGATGTCATCATCATCTTGACCAATACTAATTGGTACATGATGATGAAGATCAGCAGCAATATGGTCCTCCTTGACTTGTTGATCTTGTTGTACAGTTTGGTACAAAGCTCTGAAACCAGAGTAATCTGGGTAGTTTTGGGTTTGAATCTGGTGCTGATGAGGCCTATGGTTGTGTTCATGATTTTGGTTGTAGTACATTGTACTCCCATCTAAACCAAGACCCATTGTAGCTCCACCTCCTCTGTCATAATCAGGGGTCCCCATAGTTACACCACCAAAAAAATTCTCAAGTTTTGGTGGAGTTGAACTAACCATTCCTAAAACACATTAAATGTTCAACACTTGTTCTTAACATTTTATAAACACGTTTCACATTATTCAAAAAAAAAAAAGAAGAAGAAGAAGAAGCAAACCTTGTGATTGTGATCTTGTGATGGCTTCCATCAAACAAAGTGAACCATCAGACTTGAGGGGCATAATTGGAAAAGAAGAGTAAATCCCATTATTACCATTTTCACCTTCAACTCCATAAATGTTTGAGTAGTTGTTGAAATGACAAGGAAGATTGAAATAAGTTGTGGGGTGAGAAGAAGAAGATGAAGAAGAAGGATGAGGCGGTGGAGAACCTTCCATGGTTGAATTTGTGTTCATATGAGGAGAAAGAGAGAAGCCTAACCAGTTGTTACCATTTTTGTTGTTGTCATTGTTTTCATTATTGCCATTGTTGTTCATAGACTTCATTTTTCTATGAATCTCCCTAACTTTCACAATTGGAATAAAGAAAAAGCTAGGAGATGTTAATCCAAAGCAAGTTTGTTTTTTTTTCTTGATGCAAAGCTCAATCAATCATTGGGTAGATGTTAAACTAATCATACTTTGCTTTCCCTCCATTTTTGAAACTAAGAGTAATAGAGATATCTTTATATTTATAAATGAAATCAAAAGGTAGCAAAGTAAAGCACAAACTCACTAGATGAATTTGTTAAATGAAGGGTATGTTAATAAATATAATCTTTATCCAAATTCCTTGTGGTCTCTCTGAAAAGATTTCTAAAGAAAAACAAAGCAAGTTTCTTTAAACTTATACAAAAAGAATGAGTTTACAGCAAACCATGCTAGCATCCTTCCTGCATACCATTGGGATCCGTGCTTGAGAAAGACCACCTCTTTTGCTTTTCCTCACTCTATGAGTCTGTTGTTTTATTTATTTTTTTCTTTTGCTTTATGTGATACATGGATATATAGATCTTATTATATACGTGTAATGTATAATGTGCATTTGTATGCAATTTCTGGTATATTCTTTAAACTCTTTACTTCAGCCCCATGTTTGTTAAACATAATCCGTATGTACTTATAAAAGGGTCATAAAAAGGTCAAAGATCTTATTCTGTGTGGTCACCAAAACATTATTGTGGATTTCATTTATTTAAAAAATATCCCATAATATCTTCATTAGTAGAAGTGCTAAACAGTCTCTTTTAACATCCTAAGGCATATCACCCTTTTGGCTCAACCACTAGTTATTAATACTTCCTAAAATTATTAATACTTCCTAAAAAGAGCAAAGAAATCTTGGTTAAGGTTACAAAGTATTTTATATACCAGAGTTATGTTTGTGTGTATAATGGGACAAAAATAGCAACTTTCAAGATTTGACTGGAATTATATTAAAAGTTGAAACTTGCACCATTCCTTTTCACTTAACAAGTTATAGATAGGTTTCGATCATAAGGTCACTTTTTCTATAAATCTTTGCTTAATAGGTTTTTAATACTTCACAATTTATGTCCATACTAAGGTCACTTACTCCGTATTTCATTACGAGTAAATATTTATTAAATAAGAATGCTGACACCAACGTATTTTTCAATCGAGCCCAAACTTAACACCGCTATTAGTTATGCCATGAACTGATAAATAATGGGTCTTCATTATAAACAGTATATGCAAGTATAAAAATATCAGAGTTCAATAAATGAAAAGAATCAAAGACAACAATGTTAAAGATAGAATGATAGATAGACATCGATCCAAAGACAAGGCAATGAAAGCTATGAAACATGACCTGTTTGATGCTAAGTAAACTACAAGGGTAAGATAGATTTTCTTCGAAAGAGAAGGGAAAAAGACAAAAAAGTCCAGAGTTATTAAGAGTCACAAACAGTAGACCACAATTTGTATAGGTTTTGGGTTTTGGAGGTTCAACAATTGTCAATGTCTGCATGAGTCTATAGACAAACTACACATACATACACTACTGAAGTATGCTGCTGCTGATAACTGCATATGCATTAGTTGCTGCTTAATAGGGTATCTTTTGGAATACCTAGCTAATAAGCTATGGATGGGTATGTTGCAATAGGTAGCTAGCTAGCTGTAGTTCTGATAAGAAGTGCCTTGACAATGAGCTAAACGACGCCGTTTCAGTCTTGCCAGGGTTAAAGCATTTGCTCCATTCTTTTGGACTTTGGTTAAACAACGATATAGTATAAGTTTGTTTTTGACTGACAAATCAACACAGTATGTATTGCAGTCCCATACTGCCCTCTATGTACACTTTCAAAAGTTGCATTTCTTTAAAATTAGTACTGTAGTAATTTTTTTATATAAAGATTGCATTTTTACAAATGGGTTCCTCTTTATTTGTTTTATCATTAATTATTATATAAATAAACACCCTAAGTAAGTATAGCAAAAAAGGGAAAAATAATCAAGATTAGGGTTGCATGAAAATTTTGCATGACAAAGTTGTTCATGGAGACAGATTTTCCAGCAGGAATAATTTGGTGTTTTTTTGGAAAAAGGTAAGAGAGAGATAAAGAAGTGATGGGAAAAAAAGAAAAAGGAAATTCTGTACTGTTAATAAGGATGGTAGGGAAAGAAATCCCCACACCCCACTCCTCAAATTCTATTTTTTGATTGTGGTAATCATGAGACTAAATCCACCCACCCACATAACAAACCTCATTTTCTAACCAAATTTTTCCTTAATATAGCATGAGTACACAGTTAAGAATAAGAGTATGTTTCTTTGTTACATCTGTGTTAATTAAATTAAATTTTAAATTAAAACAAAGAGATAAGACTAATACAGATCCTTATGTAAGATATGTTTTCCAATTTTTAACAACCTTTTGAATGAGAGAGGCATTTTTTTTTCTCATTCTATTGTCTGCTTTGAATGAGTCATCTCAATTCACTCCTTTTCAATTATTGAATCCCTCTTTGGCTCTTTTTTACCATAGCAGGGCCATTGTGCATTTGTGCCTCCACTTTCATCTCACACTCAATTATCACAGCCTTGGTAATTAAAGTTTATAAAGTTTTTTAGTCTCTTCTTATCAAATCAAACACCTTAAAGTAGCTCCAAATAATGAACAATAATAGCAAAACAACTAAGAACATTTGTCTTATGGTTTATTTGACATTGTCTGGACATTGCTGAAATCTATTTGGAAGTTTAAAAAGGCTAGCTGGGGAGTCTCAAACTTACTCAACTACCATAATTAAATTTTGTGTCTCCTAACTTCTGATTCAAAGTACAACAACTTATTAATAGTCCATCTGGTCTTCCATGCCTTTGGTACATGGAGTACTAATGGTGTTGAGAACACGTATAGTACTTTCATCACAAGAAAGATAAAGACAACAACTTTAATTTATCTTAAAGCATTTAATACCCATAAAACAAGATAAACATTTAAACTTCCCAATGATCATATTTTCTTGTCCAAGTTGAACCGCTTTGTGAAGAAAAGATCTCTAACCCAAAGGGGAGAGATGGAAAGAAACGCGAACAAAGATGTCATATGACCAAAAACTATCTGTTTTGGTGGTTTCGGACTCAAAACCTTCTTTGCTATATGTCGTGCAAGTAGTGTTGCATCCGTTGATTTACCAACTTGTGAAGCTCTAGCCCGTTCAACTATTTCTTCACTAAAATCCTTATAAAGTTTCCAATTGTAATTAGATAATCTCCCTATGTTGTGACTCCCTAAATTTGATCTAATAGCTCCAGGAATTACTAATACTACATTAATACCAAAGGGCTTTAGTTCCACTCGAAGAGTGTGAGAAATTGCATGAACCGCAGCCTTGCTAGAGCAATAAGATCCAGCCCATGGTGTGGGTGCTTTTCCAACCACACTACCTAGATTGACTATGACCCCACTTTTTCGAGAAGCCATAGAAGGCACAACTTGTTGCACCATTCTAAGTTGTCCTAATGTGTTGATTTCATATGCCTTTTTTATATCGTCTAACGGGAGCTCGGCTAGTGGGCCCGTGCTTCCTATCCCGGCATTATTGATTAACACATCTATCCGCCCATGTTTGGAAATTATTGCCTTCACCACTGATGAAACACTTGTATCCGATAAAACATCTAGTTCTAAAGTCTCAATACGTTTTTCTTGGAGATCAGACAAGTCATCCATCCGTGACGAGATATCAGTGGCGATAACATGGCAGTTTTGCTCAGCAAACGCCTTGCAGTATTCATAGCCAATCCCGCCTTTAGCACAACCCGTTACCAAAACAACTTTCAGGTCATTCATAATTTGGTTGTGGTTCAATATTTATGCATCATAATCATAATCTACTTATAATTAAGGATAGTCTTTGTTATCAACGTTGTTGGATAAATTGTTTAATCTTGGAATTAAAGTATATGCTTTGATTAGTTCAAGATTGATTGCAGGCCAAAGACACACATTGATGTGAGGGCTTTTGCAGTTATTTGAATAGTAATAGAAAGGTGAAAACTTTATTAATAAGTGCAAATATTAAAGTTAAGAATTGTTGGTACTATATATGATGTATGTGTTGGGAAATAATTAAAGGACCCAATGAGAATAATTGAGTTGGGGAGTCCAAGTAAGTGTAAATTCAGGTGGGATTTGAGGAACACAAAGATCCAAACAAAATCTAATAGAAACATGAATACCCAATGGACAAACAGATGTCAAAGAGTAGATAAAGAAGCCCCATGAAGATGAGAGAGAGAGAGGGATAGAAAGAAAGAGACTTATCCTCACCATTAAAGTGGCTTCTCATTTAAGTCTCTGCTAAGCTAATTCTGCAACTCTCTCATGGCAGAGAGAATCTTAAAGTGAATATGACATCACTCACATGCCTTAAGGGCTATGTATGACATTTCACAAGAGAGAAGAGAGAACATTACTTTGCTAAATATGTTTTACCTTAATTAGTAATGAGGTAAAATTTATAGTAAGAAACAGAGACCCTAGCTACTATATATATATTATCTTTAGCACAAACAGAGTAAAACTCCAAGAAATTTACAATCTTTACTAGCTCCTATATATAAACTTTGAATTGAATTCTATGAAACAAACATCAAACAAGCTAGAATCTTGCAAATCTAGACCGTTAGATGCTACATTATAAATATAACAGGACAGAGAACCCAAGGGAAGAAGGTAAAGTACCCAAAATCCTAGGACCCCTCTAGCCATAGGGCCAGAAACAAAGGGAAAGAAAGTTTCAAGATTTTTTGTTATTTAATTTTGAAAAAAATTAAGAAAACTTGAAGCATTGAATTCAATACCCATGATCTAAAAAGTAGTTGGTTGGTAGGGAATCCCCTTCTAACCAGAACCCAATTAAAAATATTCCACACCTCGGTATGCATGAAGGTGCCTTTCATGTCTGTCTACTGTGACACAATTTTGGCCTTGAAAATATGGTCTTATTTTGCTTTTTTTCACTAAAGAAAAGGCCCAAATAAATGTTACTTTTATGTCGTTTTATGCATAGCTAGAGTCTGTTTTAAAGACATGTATTGGCCCCAAGAATGTAGTGGAAAGGGACAACAAATCAAATGGAATTTTAAGGTGATTTGATCTAAGAAACGTACAAATTTGGTAACTTTTATGATTAAAACTATCTAAAGGTGAATCACAGACCAAATAATAACACACTTAAAAACCATGGATGCAAATTTGAGAAGTTAAAAGACTGTGTTAATCGATTCGAACAGGATAATGAAAAATATTCCAGTTGTGATCCTTTAAGAAAAACCGAATCTGTAGATACAAACATCAATCCTACAGTTGAATTTGATCTCTGATTTTGTTCGTGGTACTTCATGAACTTTGAATGGAACAGAATCTTGGGCCGGACAAGAACAGGTCAACTTAGATCCACTTTGCCTATAAAATTAAGTTAGGATTACATTTCTTGATGTGGGTATACAAGCATGTATAAACATTAAGAACGATAACTACATGTAATACAACACAGAAATAGATAACCAGGTGAGTACTTGTTACAAGAAATTTAACAAGATAAGTGTCATGAAAGCAGGCCAATGTCCCTATGTCTAAAATGTAAGGAGAAAGCCCATGTGGCATGTGCTCTTTTCTTAAGGGACTATTTCTTTAATGGCAGATCCAGAAGTAAAAAATGCCAGCAATAACTAAAATGGCCCATTGGGTGACTTCTCAATTTAAGACCACAATCTTTATA
Source organism: Gnaphalium uliginosum (assembly GCA_963930675.1). Taxonomy (NCBI): domain Eukaryota; kingdom Viridiplantae; phylum Streptophyta; class Magnoliopsida; order Asterales; family Asteraceae; genus Gnaphalium; species Gnaphalium uliginosum. Next base: position 12,417,740 of record OZ005685.1, on the reverse strand, counting down.
GCATACTTGCATTTCTCAAAGGTGTGTGTCATTTCTTTTTGACATGGTGCTCATAATTTTCTTTTTGGAACGAAATATGTATCATATCAGACAAATAGTATGCCATCCAACACGTTGACCATTTAGCCATTCACTCTGTTTCGAATCACATATTTGACCTATTGGATGCATCTCTTAATTCAAACCAGAAGTATGGAATTAACAGTTCAAAGTCGAGGAAAAACAACATTGTTCAGTAAACTAGTTACTACAAACATAATCAAACTTCAAACATTTAATTACTCGAATTGAAAAGAGAATGTTAACATACCAAAAAATTCGTCGAATATATCACGAATCAGCTGTACATGAAGAAGACTGTCCATCCACTCCCATTTGTTTACCTGCGTATCCATCAGTATACAAACCCAAAGCTTTAATAAACTCTGCACAACCACCATCACCATCACTCTCAGCCTCACCATTGCAACACGAACTCAAAACTTCAATAACTTTGCCATGATCACTGTTTTCTAGTAGATCCTTCACAACACTTTCGCCATGATCACCATTTTCTAATTCATCCTTCACAACACTTCCTTTACCATTTGACTCCACTATATGGTCAATTTCCGTTTCTCCTTTTTCTCGAAGCAAACTTACATTCTTTCTCCCAACATCAGAATCATCACCATCTTCAATATTCGGGTTTTTCACAACAATTGGGGTTCTATTCCTATATTTATGGGAATTAAACCAATTACTATACGGTGGGATTCCAAAATTAAATAGACTTTGGTACGAATTAGTAGTAGTGTAACCATATAAACTTTGGTAAGGACTTTGGTAGGGATGATAACCATACATAAGCCCCTGATAACCAAAACCATTATAAGCACCGTATCCATAACCATTCATCCCATAACCACATCCACCAAAACTGTACATTGCATCGTAAACATCCCAATTATTCCAAAAATTCCTGCTCATTCGATCCTTAGAAACTGCCTTCTTCACTTCAACACGTTTCTTCTTCAATTCATAAAACCTATTCTTGATTACTTTATTTGCAGTCTCTGGTGAGTCAAAAGTAACGAAACCAAACCCTCGTGGTCTATTCGTCAGTTTATCGCACATCACAACCACATCTTGAATTGAACCAAATTGTTCAAAGTAAGCCTTAAACTCCTCTAATGTTAAATCACCAGGTAAACCACCCACAAAAATCTTCGTAGTATCACTAAACTCGTCGTTATTCCAATTATTCTGATCAAGATTGTACAAAGGCTGTGTTTGAGACATCATATCCTCCTGTATTAATCACCATGATATGGGTCAATTTAGAGTAGTTGGGTCTTAAGCTTCTGTTAGTTGTTACGGGTCATTCAAGTGGTTAGTTATGTAGCATACACGTGTCATTAAAGTGTTAGTGTCTAAGTGGTTAGTTATGTAGCATACACGTGTCATTAAAGTGTTAGTGTCTAAGTGGTTAGGTTAGTTAGGCACGTTACATATATAAGGAACGATTGTAATCAACACTGAATCTTTGATCATTTTATACAATTGATTACATTTGAGAGTTGTTCTCATTGTTGAGGGAGATACACAAGCTGTTCTTGTGAACTTCCATTGATTCTCAAGCTGTTCTTGAGGAGTTAGGATTCAATTAATCGAATCCTTATCACACCATGCACACCATACTTAAAACAAGAAATAACAAACTACAATACAAGTAGAAAAAAAGTACTCTAAATCTTGAAAACCATTATTACTAAATGTATTATGATCAAGGAAACAAAATTATAATTACCAATCATCATATCATCATAATCATTATATATGCAAAAATTAATGCAAAATTTGAGAAATTTAACCTTATTCGAGAATTCTTGAGAAAACCCATGGATTAAAGCAGTTCTGTCATGTGATCCCATTTTGCCAAATAAACCCTAACAGAGAAGCTTCAGATAAACACAACGTATAGAAACCTGAAATAACGCCTGGTTTGGGCTTGGGAGGTTATTAATATTTAATTTAATTACTTTGATTCGATTTAATTAATTATTAAGTTAATTTGTATTTGAGTGGTATTGGGACTTTGGGAGTGCTTTTAACAAGTTAGAACGAATTACCGCTAAACTTTTGTAATAGGATCAAATCCGATTTGTATAATTGGGCTGGAGTCAAGCTAATAAAGTCTAGAGTCATGGGCTTGCACGTTTTGTGGGCTTAATAATAATAATAATAATAATAATAATAATAATAATAATAATAAATAATAATAATACATTAAACTTACTTTAGCAGTATGGTTATAATTGGCTTCATGTTGGTTATACTTAGCTAGTTAGCTTCACATGTCCTAAAGGAGTTGTTTTTAATGAGTAATTAAGGGTGTTTGGGGGTTTATTTTCATTGCTTTTTTGTTTATTTATTTAGTTTTACATATTAATTTTCCTTACAAGTGTTTGGACAAACCTATTTTTTGAAGCTTATTTGCTTATTTGCTTATTTGTAAGAAGCTTCAAAATAAGCTACAATTTTCTAGCTTATTTGTTTATAATCAATAAACAATAAATTTAAAAAATAAGCTCCTCCAAACACCACTTAAAACGGGCGTAAGGATAGTTTTGTATTACAAAATGTATATGAATGAATTAATGATTAGAATTTGAACAATTAAACTACAAGAAATTCAACAAATCAACGCAAATTGTATTTATCTATTGAGGCATGAGATTTACTAAGATGCTAATGGTAACGGGGAGTTAGTAGAAAGAGTAGCATTTTCATGTAAGTGGTACAAATCCGTCTATAAAAACACACCAACGGGTAAGAACTGTATAAACAGTAGAATTGGTCTGAAATGAATTCAAAATCGAACCAAATCGAAGCACATGGTCCGGTTTCCTGTTCTAGCTTATATTTAAATGGTTCCCTATTTAGTCCAAATCCATAGCCGTTAAAACCGAATAAAGTTATAAAACCATAACCGGTTCAAAATATATAAATAGGTTTTTCTTTAATAGGATTTTCATAACAAAAAACCATATATATATATATATATATATATATATATATATATATATATATATATATATACTAGGGGTAAACCCGTGCGATGCACGGTAATCTAGATAACTACTTTTGATATATTATTACTGAGTATTCAAAAAGAAAATATAATATACACATACCAAAACATGAATTATAGTCGTTAAAACGCATATGTTGGTTCATTATTAAAAATATATGGAGTAACATTTTTCTCTTCAATTACAAAAAAATTATCATCTTATAAAAAATATTGTTATCTCAAAACTCTTGTATCAAATGATGTTACAAATAAATCAATAATTTGAAGGTAATTTGATTCAATCTACAACTCTAAATTATTATATACTTCAAATCAACAATGCAATTATATACTCCGAATCTAATTTCAAACCAATATAATTTACTAATTGAAATTTATGAGAAATTGACACGTAAAATTTGAAGCTACTAATTAACCTAAACAAAACATATGACATGCAAATTTTATGGAAAAAAAAAAAGTAACACATTGTATATATTGTGTTGGGAAAGAAACTGAAAAAACTATTTATGAAACTTGAAGATTACATGTTTAATGAAACTAAAATCAACTATATAATTAGGACACTGACATATCAAATATTAGTACGCACAATTTTTACCAAAGAATGTATCGAGATAAAAAAGATTTTTACAAAAACAGATGCAATTAATCGATGAAAATAACTCACGATACATACTATGTTTGAAGTGCCAGCTATGTTCAAATTCGAGTTATCATAGCTGCTGGTGCATTCATGCTCCAATCGTTGTTGTGGTTCTATGTAAAGGCTCGTCACCTTATATATATATATATATATATATATATATATATATATATATATATATATATATATATATATATATATATAGTGAAGGATTCAGTGAGAACTAACAATTGGTGAGAACCGTGATAACTATACGCAAAATACAAATTGCATCTAATAATCTCTAATTGTTTTGTTTAAAATTGGATGCATTTTATATTTTGTATTTAGTTCCCATGGTTCTCACCAATTGTTAGTTCTCACGGGATCCATACCCTATATATATATATATATATATATATATATATATATTTTATATTTATAGTTGTAAACTGATAATGATCATTATTATTTATTTATTTTACTTTGGAATATTAAATATTAATCATGAGTTAGGGATAAATACTATACTTCTCGCGAAGTACCAATTGCATAAATTAATACAGATACCATTTGCTAGTTTTAAGTCAATTCTTTTAGAAACAGGACACAATACGTTGCCCACTTTAACCTTTTCTTTCTTCCCACAATACGTAGTCCTAGGTAACTATGGAGTATATGGCTAACTTATCTTTTGTATGATTAATTTAATAGTTTAATCTTGTTATATCTAATTAATTAATTAATTTAATCCATTAATTTTTTTTAGGAGTTCGACACGTGGCATCTTTACTTACGTGGCAAATTCTGGAGCAATTATTTATACTCCTTTACTATATATATATATATATATATATATATATATATATATATATATATATATATTGGGATGTTCAAATGAGAACTACATAAAATTGAAAACTTGTGAGAATTACTAGATAACGTATTTGTTCACATGTGATTCGTTCCATTTATATGTGAACATTGATATATGATAGATTTAGAAAGAAAAAAAATGCTAAAAACTCTAAAAATCACGTCGTAAAACACATTTGAATCGATTTGTTCACATATGAACACATATTTGTATTTTTGTGTTTTTCGATATAATTTTAGGATTTTTTTGACTTTTTTATTTATCAATAAAACGTACATCAATGTTCACATATGAATGAAGTTAATCACATGTGAACAAATACGTAAACTAGTAGTTCTTACAAGTTTTTAACTTTTTAGTTGGTTCTCATTTGAACCTTCCCATATATATATATATATATATATATATATATATATATATATATATATATATATATATATATATATATATATGGGAAGGGATCAAGAGGGAGATAACTTTTTGAGGGAAGGAGAGAAGTTAAACATTTATTCGCGATGAATGATAATCAAACGTAAAAAAAAATATTTTTACCAAGAAATATTAATCAAACCGAAATTATAACTACTAATATCCATATATAAACTACTTTTTATAACTTATAATATCATATGATGAATATTAATAGAATTTTCTAACATTCATCAGTGATGAATGTTAACCAAAGTGAAAATTATTATTTTCTTTGAAAATTATTCTTTAACAGTCGTTAACGATGAATGATAATTAAAACGTATAAAAACATATTTTTATTAATAAATATTAATCAAAACTGATGTTATAACTACTAATATTAATCAATAAACTATGTTTTATAACTTATAATATCATATGATGAATATTAAGGGAATTCGCTAACATTTATCATCGATGAATGTGTAGCTTCTCTGCTTCCCCAGAAAATAGTGTTTCCCTCTGAATCCGGACCCATATATATATATATATATATATATATATATATATATATATATATATATATATACTACATATAAACCATCTTCACATTATTTTAAAATTGGACTCAACAAAAAGAAAACTCATAATTACCCATCATTAATTAATTAGTCTCCTTATATGGTAATTATATTTTTACTAAAATCTCAATTTCTTTATCATATATATATGTGTCCTTAATTACATATAATCATTACCGCATATCATAATTGCATAAAATTCATAATATCAACTATCATAACGAATATAATTAATTAAAATCCGCATTATATAATACGGAATACAACTAATAGTTGAATTTAAACACTTTTCAAATTTTTAGACCAATATAATAAGTAAATCGAATTTCAATAACGGTAACATACGGAATTAGAAGAATCTAAATCATGTAACCCAAATTTGAGAAATTCAATTTAGTTTATATAAATGACGAAACTAATCGGAATATATACCCTAATGCTTTGTACGAGTAGTAGGCTAGTATTATATAGAGAGAGACATCGATGCTAGTCCATTCGGCCAATACAATTGATATATACCATTCAACCTAACATTGGATTTGAATTTGAAAATAACAAAAACGCAACTACACATAAATGTGACATTATAGGTCTCGTTATTTAGTACGGAGTATTAAATTATGTTTGTTGTAAATTTATCAATAGCTTTCAAGGAACAAAATACATGACAAATTGAACTGTGAAGCTGAACATCTACAGTTTTTATACGCTTAATCATTTTATTTGAAAAAAAAAACTCAAATGCAAAAATTATCATATGTTTGAATTGTCACAACGTCTTATATTTGTATTATTAGTCAATATAATTTATTGATTACACTTTTTAAAGCATATATGATCAGAGTATTCGTTTCGGTTTTTGAAATGACATGTGCTCTTAATGGCAATTAACTTAGGGGTTTGATAAACAATGTCATTAGGGCAATGGTTACGCTACAATCAATGCATTTAGTAAAGTTCAAACATTCCACGTTTATAATGAATCGTAATGTCACTTTATAAATACCAGTAATGTGCCTGCGTATAGCAGCGGCGACAAACATTTATTATTGAGTTACACATTTTATTGTTTACACTATATTTAATCACTATTTTCTAGTCAGTAATAGTAAAGAATTATTCTATTATTTAATTAATTGTCAATTTAAAATACCGAAAAAAATTGCCAATTTCTTAAAGAAATCAACAATGTTAAAAGTTCGATTTAAAAATTATAGCATATGTAGATGAGTAATTATCTATACTACATTTATCAAAGGTAAATAACACTATTCCTAACCTATTGCAACTCAAAAATATACTATAGCAACTCATAAATAGTGATACAAATAAAAATAAATAAATCACATATGTATGGCATAACATATGAGGTGGTTGGTTTGACTGGCTAGAAAAAAAAATAATAACTCTCACCCTGAATTCTTTGAAGTTTTAACATATTCTCCAATTCATTTTAAATTTTAAGTTTCATATTTTAACTACATCATAAATTTTAACTTTTGTATAGTAGTTCACATGTTTCTATCCCATCAAATATTATAATTTTTTAAAGGGAAATTAAACAAAATGCACTTTTTTATAAAGTTATATAAAAATTTGTCCTTTTTTAAAAAAAATTGCGTTTTTACCCCACCCGGACGCGTGACCGAGGACTGCAAGCCCGTGACCGAGAAATGCAACTCGGTCACCCGGACGCAAAACACGGGACGCAAAATGCGGACGTAAATTGCGTCTCAGTTTTTGCGTCCGGGTGACCGAACTGCATTTCTCGGTCACCGGCTTGCAGTTTTCGGTCACGCGTCCGGGAATTGCGTCCGGGTACGAGGATTTGCGTCTGGGTAGCGTTTGCGTCTCGGTCACCGGGTTACATTTCTCGGTCACCGGGTTGCACTTCTCGCTCACCGACTTGCATTTCTCGGTCACCGACCTGCATTTCTCGGTCACCGACTTGCATTTCTCGGTCACGTGTCCGGGTATGCGGTTTTGCGTCCGGGTATACGTCCGGGTATTCGGATTTGCGTCTGGGTATGCTGGACGGGTGGATTTTTGGATAAGATGTTGGATAAGATATTTCGAGATTTTCGGGATTTTTATCAGTATAATTTTCATATTAGATTTTTTTGGATAAGATATATCATCCTAAAAGCATATTTTGGATATTTTTCAGATAACTTTTTTTTTTTCCTTTAAAATTTCACAAAATACTCTCAACTTTATAAATTTATCAGTTTATTTGACAACAAATCCATACAACACTCTCAAATTTCAACCTTAATTGATCTGATCTATCATTGAAAAGTACGATTAAAAAATTGTAAAGTTGCTACTTATATTGTTTTCATAATCAAAATGAGTCAATTCTCTGATAAGTTTAAGGTCTATATTTGTGCTGGAGGTCGTTTTGAATATATTAACAACGTCCCTATGTATTTACCAATAGAATGCCGTAGAGTGCCTTTAAAACTTCCTATTGCACCGAAAAAACCATTGACTTGCAAAATTTTGTTGGAAAATGTTTTACGGAAATTAGGTTTACCACTTGATTCACCAATTTTAATGAAATATAAGGTCGATCAGTATGTTGTTGATATAAGTGATGATGTTGAAGATTTTGGGGATTTTTTGACTCATGCAATTAATAATGCTCCTATTGAAATTTACGTTGTGGATATTGTATCAAATGTTTCTGGTGCCGGTAGCAACCAACCTACCAGTAGTAATAGTGCTTTTCAACAACAATTTCTACAACATACTACTCATGTTTATAACCAACCACCTCAATATCAAGTACCCCCACAATTTTCGGCACCTTATCCACCATAATATCAATTTCATTTTCATGCTGCTCCATAATACCCAACATATACCACGTTACCAGAACAAAACAACCAAGACACCCAATTTAACGTATTTGAACAACCACATCATCACGAGGATGTTCAGTATATTCTTGACGATCCTCATGATGATGATCATTATGATGATCATTATGATGAAGAAAATGTCAATCCCCCTAAACACTTTGACCATCCCTTTGATAATCATATTGTTGGGGATGATGATGATGGGGATGATGAGGAGGAGCTGGATCCAAGAGATCCAAATGACAACACAACATCTCCTACAGCAACCACAACCACGAAGAATATATTCTGGAATATGCCGTCACTATTAAGTGATAACAATCCAGAAAGTACAAAACGTCCAGTTACAATGTATGAACCCTCTAACCGGGTTCAAGTTGGACAAACATTTGAAAACAAGGAGGAGTTGCTTCTTCAGCTTCATACCAAGTGTCTTGAAGAGGGTTTTCAGATCAAGCCGAAGAAGTCGGACAAGACAAGGTATACAGCATCATGTGTCTTGCATGATTGTGAGTGGAAGGTAAGTGCACGTCGTATAAACAACAGTAATAACTTTCAAGTTAGAAAGTTAGTTGACGTTCACACATGCACTCGGACTCAAATCATGTCGAATAACCGACATGCGAGCAAGAAGGTGCTCGGTCACATCTTGAAAGAGTTAATGACTTTGGAGGGACGTGTGTATCGAGACAAAGAAATACAACTCGATATGACAAAACGCTTCAAAATCAGTCTATCATACAACCAAGCATGGAGAGCCAAATGTTACGCTATAGAGTTGTTGAGAGGCAGTCCGGAAGATTCCTTTAAAATGCTTCCTACCTACCTACACAACCTAAAGCTGCATAATCCGGGGAGCAAAACGAATGTGATCACCGATGAGAATGATCGACTTCTAATGTGTTACATGTCCATTGGTGCAGCTGTAAGTATCTATAATTTGTTTTCACCTATTTTTAGACATTATATTATACTAAAATTGATATGTCTCTATAAATAATTGCAGATACGGACATTTGTCAACCATACGCACCCACTAATTATCATAGATGGGGCACATTTGAAGGGTGGTTACTTAGGAACCAATTTAATTACTGTGGCGATGGACAGCCGATGGCCCCGCAACCGTGTCGTTTAATTTGTAGACTGCGGGGCGACCAGTGTGTGTTTTATATTTATAGTGCAGGGGCCTAAATTAACTACTACTAAGTGGCCTAAGGGGCTAGCTAGCGGTAGGTATAACTTAGGGTCGTTCTTCAAACCAACTGAATTTGAAACAAAGGTATTCAGACAAGTGATATTCTGCTAGTGAGGGGTTTATAAAAGTAGAGAGATTTGGTTTTTGTATTTATACTACGGAAAATAAGCAATAAAAGATAATGGAAAACAGATAATGGATAGAAGGTGTTTGCTGAGATTTCGTTAGTTAAGTTATGGGATGATGTGTGTTAACGTTTATTTAAAGGAAACAATGGTTGAAACGTATTTGTGATTCTGTTATATTAGGTACTTGCAGTGCGGACACTAGATTCCTTACTAAATAATTAGCATGTCACCAGGAACTAGGTCATGGTGATTCTGATCGGAATGGTAATGCTCGACTCGCAACACTTGCCCTGTATATAGGACAAGCGACCCTTTTCTGGGAGTAACCCTGGGCGCATGAACATAGCAGCATACCTAATCAACGTTCCGATCGTTCTTATCACTACAGGAGTATTTAACATAACAAGAATCTACGAATGCAACCCTATATTTTAAATGCTTTCTATAGATGGTTATGATAAAATCTAAGGGTGATAGGCGAAGGATGAATCCTTTGATCATACTTGTCCTTTCGCTTTAGATTTAAAAGCTAAGTTTGTACTTTAGTGCTTTGAAAACCAATTTATGATTTAAACTAACCCTTTCACAAAATATACCAAAGAATCCCAAAGTTTTTGACTATGTAAATTGCTTATCGCATTTCATAGGTTCAAACTCAGACCATGTTTATAAAAATACACTAAGGTGTTTAACAATGTACTAAAATAGTTATTCCATTGTTCAAGTACTTCACGATGTCAATCGTAATAATTTTCCATGGTAGTTATTATGTAATCCACATATAATGTTTTCATAATAACTAACAATGTACTTTATGATGATTGCATGGTGTTGTAATCAAACCGTAGACTTAACATAGATAATTAATTACTTTATATTAAGGTTCGCGACGTCTTAATATTTAAAGTTGTAATCATGTTCGTTGGCGGAAAGGCGACATGTGTAAAGTTTAAAATCATAGATAAAAAGCATAATTAAAATAATAAGTTTCCAATTAAATATAACATCATCCCATAATTAATTAACTAACTAAATCGCAACAAACATGCAAGATGACTACTCGCTAATCATGACAAGTTCTAAATCTAGCATAATATAAATAAAAGCAAACATTATATTAAAGATAGATAAAGGAAAGAAATCACCGTAGATTAAAACGAGGATTGGAATAAACTTGAAATTATAAAAGCGGAACTCCGTTCGTACTCCAAGCTCTTACAATAATGTGACTCTGATCGTACTCCACGCTAATCCTATCTACTTACTACTCTCTAATTAATCACTAATCTAATGCTAACTAATAATTAATCTAGAGAGAGGAAGCTAGAGAGAGAAATATTTGAGTGGTGGTAAGATGTGTGAAAAATGGAGTGAGTAGAAGTGTTGGTGGAGGTGGATATTTATAGTGGAAGCCTGTTGACCATCTTTGATCGGATATTTGACCGTTTGACCGTATTTCTTGAGGCTTGGAATGGACCGTATTTACGTGTCCGGATAAATGAAACGAATTTAAGCAAATACGGGCAAAAACTGACCGTATTCGGTCTGTCCAGGCCGTATACGGTCTGACCATAGGGGGTATACGGGCTTGGCTGACCATATACGGTCAAAACCAGGCCGTATACGGTCTGGCCAGGCCATATATGGTCTGCAGACCGTATATGGTCTTGTTCTTGGCCGTATTTTTGGTTTCGAGCTTTCGTACGCGGGATCGTAGCTTGTTTTCGCTATAACTTCTTCGTTACTCGTCCGTTTTAGTTGATTTCCACGGCATTGTCTTCGTAATCGAATGAGGTTTAAGAATCCAAGATAATATATTTGGTTAGTCTCGGCCGAGTATACGTGTCATTGGCCTTTGTGTTCGAGGTTGTAACTCGTTTCTTCGTTTCTCTCTAAAATCTTCATTATAACTCCGTTTTTGTTGATTCTTTTTGCATCGTCTTCGTAATTTCCTAATTAACACAATAACACAAATAAATGTAATATTTGAAGTCAAATGTTAATTAATTAATAATAATGGAATGGATAACGTGAGTAAAAACATGACTTTTTACGTGTTATCAAGTATCCCACACTTAGACTTTACTTGTCCTCAAGCAAACCTTATCTTAAAACAAAACTTAAATTCTCACTGCTTTAAAAAATACAGTTTAGGGGAAATCTAAAATACTATTAGAAATAAATATTTAAAGTGCAGAAAGGTTTATTCGTGGAGGTAAGAGTAAATAAGGTAATCACCCCCATAAATATGAAATGATTATCTTAAGCATACTTTCAATTCTCGGGATGTGAAATGTACACGACTAGCCTATCTCACAAGGTAGTCACTCAATTCACTCAGTGTATCGGGTTACCTATCATTCTAGCCAAATGAAATCGCTCAAAGCCAGTCATGTAGCATTTATCGTTATAGGCTTGATCGAGAATCAAATCTCCACCACTAAGATGAGGACGGCACTAATTATCCTTCGACATTTGAAAAAGGGTTTTGTTTGGTAGTGAGGTTTAGAGGTATAGCGTTGGGAATTGGGAATTCGTTGGCTTAATCCTAAAGTTATTTGCTTATGAAAACTTTTTGGGTGAAGCGTGAGAGCTGGCCATGTTTTTGTTCTATTTTGATCTTCTGTTGCTGATGGCAGACCTTTTTGTCGAACCGTTTTCTTTCTTTGACCAATACTCCGTAGGCTTCGGTTTTTTTCTGATTCTTTTTTCGCGAATGGCTAGAAAGACATAGAATCGTCAGATATTTTCTTTCCTTCTTTTATATATATATAGTGTGTGTGTATATATATATATATATATATATATATATATATATATTTCTTTTTTTTTATATATCTTGGGCTGAGCTTTGCTCCTTTGTCTTCAAATCTTCTTGTTACGTCTTTTGTCCAAACGCACTTGAAATATGACTTGTCACGAGTAGACTTTGGGAACTCGGAGAGATGTAAGAGAGGACCTAGCGCAACTAAGATATTAAATAGCGTTTTCATAAACTAGGAACTCTTTAGATTGGGTTTTGGAGGGAGACAGGGCTTTATGTGTTAAGAAACGAATAGGTTTAGGCTCAAAGGGGGTAGCTAAGGGATTCATCAACACTAAAAGTAAGTGTTGGTCAGGGCTAGGCTTTTGGGGAAATGGGTTTTATCCTAAGAATGTCAAGATCCTCTAATTGCACCTATGCCACGTATGACACTCATCAATGTGGTCTTGAAATGTATGTTGGGAGCAAGTTCTATTTCTAAATGAATACATCGGCACACTCAACAAATGAATAATGAAGCATTAAAAATGAATGCTATATGGGCTCAAATACCTCACAATCAAATATTTTGGGTTAGAGTGTGCCTAGTCATGCGATGCTCCTCTTAGATTTTCATTTCTATTTAGGGAATTCCTATCTTATTTTATCTTACTTCCTAAGGTAAACCCATTCTTTTCTATAAATATTTCTTTCTAAAGTATTTTTGATTCAAAATTTTTGAAAATTTTAAGCAAAAGAGAGATTTGAGGAAGATTTTTCGTTTGCTTTTGGAAAGGAGAATATGTGCTAGGTATGCAGATATGCTATACCGCTATCCCACACTTAGTGGAGTATTGTCCCTAATGTTCTATAGAATTTTATCGTAGGTAAAAATCCCACACTTAGTGATAAAGAATATGATAGGGTATAACAAACGGAATTTTTATTTAACGAAGATAAAAGTGCGGAGATTAGAAAACGAGTACTTCCCTACGGACGGTTTCGTTGAGCTAAAGATCTGAAGATGCTGCGGCTGTGATTGATGTTGCCATTGACATGATGATAACGGCCAAAATTTGATGTTTAGGTACCAGTTGCTGCTCCATGAAGATTATTTGGCTCAAACGAAAGGGCAAATAGCGTACTCCGCTCAACTTCTTCTGTGTAGACGTCTCGTAGGTGTGAACATGTTGGGTATACTGCTTCACCATGTTTCTCAATTTTGGTGTGTATTGAGTTGGTGTCTTGAAATCTTCTTGTATACCCAAGTGTGAAAGATAGTCGGAGACGTTTTCACTTCTTGGAATTTAAAAACTACTACTAATACTAAAAGCACGGGTTACCTCCCGAGAAGCGCTCTGTTAGAGTTGAGAGCTCGACTTCTTCTTCTTTGATCGGGTAGAAGAGAATAGTACCCTAGGGCTGTGGATGGAGATGTTGTGAGCCCTAGGTTGTGGGAATGTGTAGCGGGGTGAGTAGATTCTCATGAAGTGGCAGACCATTATGCTTATCAAGTCCGGAGGCTCCATGGTTTCTATGCTGAAGCTATGAAAGTGTGCTGAGGCGATCCTTGAGAGGTCCTGCAATCCCTGAGTGATGTATTCCACTGCCTTGGTTATTGGACCATGAGGGTCAATAATTGAGGCAGTGCTGGTATGAATCATCTCTCGATCTGGGTGCTCATGCCGGATAGAGTCCGTGAATGTTATGAATTGGATCTTCAGGACTTCGTAGTCTTCAGAGTCTGGATTCCCGCTAAAAATGCTAGTGCTGCGGCAAAGACTGCGGATGAGATCTCACTGGTGCTGGTTAAATGGGAAGTCAGAGTCCATGAAAGTAAGAATCAGCTTACTGAATATCTCACGATATCCAGCATAAAATGTGGAATTTGCTCTTTCAGTGCTCTCCCCGTTGAATATGTTACGGAGTCGATTCGTGACATAAGTCGCGACATCGACTTGAGACATATCAGAAGTAATGATGGGGTGGTCATGCCTTTGCTCATCCCAAACGGTTAATCTTAATTCCTGAATGATTAACTCCGCGTGGTGATCAAGGGTGGAGTAGATCACCAATCTATCCCTAGTACTTTCGAAGTCGTCGTTGGCCAACGATTCGAGCAGTGATTGAAGATCTTCCATCATTCTTATGTCGGCATAATTACTGGGGTTACCCGTGGCTCTTTCCATGTGTGCTCCGATTGATCCTAGCAGGTCTTGTTGCAGAATCGTGATTCGCTTTCAGACCGAACGAGTGGATCTTCTTCATTTTGCCTTTCTTCTAGAATGTGCCCTTGGAGAACTGCTACAAACGTCTCGATGTAATCCTTAAGGATATAGGAATCCCTTGGATTATTGTTATCCAGATAAGTAGCATATTTTGTCTCAATAGCAGTGATCCATTCCTCGAATGGATCTCTTAGTTGTTGAGAAGGTTGCCCAAAAGCGGTATATAAGGCGTACCCAGTAAAACTTACAAGTAAACCAGATATAAAGATGGCGACTAGGGTTGCTGTTTCCATTATTATAATATAATTTCAAGACCACAATGGATCTATGATAAGATCGTTTATTTACAATGTGATGGTATACAAAGTCAACAGATTTCAATGAATACAATAGGATTTATGGCTACACAAACTGTTGAGAACGGTTCTAAATCTGGTCCACGACGAACTACTGTAGGGAATTTATTAAAACCCTTGAATTCAGAATATGGTAAAGTAGCTCCCGGGTGGGGAACAACCCCTTTGATGGGTGTCGCAATGGCTTTATTTGCGGTATTTCTATCTATTATTTTGGAGATTTATAATTCTTCCGTTTTATTGGATGGAATTTCAATGAATTAGATCTCTAAGAACCCCCAAGTCCTAGCTTTTCAATAAAAAATGAATCCTTTAGAGCTCGGATTTCTAACTCATTCTATTTTGGTAGTTCGACCGTGGAATTTCTTTGTTTCTGTATTTCTGGAATATGAGTGTGTGACTTGTTATAATTGATCCTGTTGATAGTACAGAGAATAGGTCTGTCATCTTGATAG
>OZ005685.1:12394698-12397198 GCA_963930675.1 Gnaphalium uliginosum | reverse complement strand
ATTTTTGTTCTTTCATTCCAGGTAAAACCCCCTTGAAGTATCAACTAGTGGAGGAAGAACCCTATTAGACAACCCACCTCTTCTCTTTTCTTTTTCACAAAAAAGAAGTTTCATATTCAATTTGGATATTAGAAAGATTACCATATATAACACAAAATTTCTCCGCCTATTCTTTCTAGTCGAGCCTCTCGGTCTGTCATTATACCCCGAGAGGTAGAAAGAATTACAATGCCCATCCCGCCTAAAATTCTAGGAATTCTTTGATAGTTAGAATAGATTCGTAGCCCGGGCCTACTGATCCGTTTTAAATTTAAAAGATTTCTATAAGTACTTTTCCTGTTTCTTCTATGTCGTAGGGTTAAAACCAAAAAAGATTTGGTGTTTTCTCGATGTTTTCTCACGTTTTCGATAAAACCTTCGCGTAAAAGTATTTTAACAATACTTTGGCTGATATTAGTAGATGCTACTCGAACCACGCTTTTTCTATACATATCCGCATTTCGTATAGAGGTTATTATGTCAGCAATAGTATCACTACCCATGATTAATTAAAATTATTGGTGCCTCCAAATTTGGATATAATCAACATGTTTTTTTTTTTTTTTTTTTTACATATTTGTTTATGAATATGAATTTTGAAAGGTATATACGTGAGACAAAATCTACTAAATGAATCTTAATCTATTTTTTTTAATAGCCTACTATAACCATACCTTGGTCTCATTTTATAATACCTCGGGAGCTAATGAAACTATTTTAGTAAAATTGAACTGTCTCAATTCTCGGGCAATCGCACCAAAAACTCGAGTTCCTTTTGGATTTCCTTCTTGATCAATCACAACTGCAGCATTGTCATCATATCGTATTATCATACCGTTGTCACGTTTAAGTTCTTTACAAGTACGGACAATTACAGCTCTGACCACTTCTGATCTTTCTAGAGGCATGTTTGGAACTGCGTCTTTGATCACAGCAACAATAACGTCACCAATATGAGCATATCGACGATTGCTAGATCCTATGATTCGAATACACATCAATTCTCGAGCCCCGCTGTTATCTGCTACATTCAAATGGGTCTGAGGTTGAATCATATCATTTTTTTTATCTGTTTTTTACAATACAAAGGTCGAAGAAAAAAAGAAATATTCTTTGTCAAAAAAAAGAAACCTGCACCCGCTATTTTTAAGGCCTATTTCTTTTTTATCCCGAAATGATGAATTGAGCTCGTATAGGCATTTTGGACGCTGCGATTGAAATAGCCCTTCTGGCTATATTTTCTGTTACTCCACCCATTTCATAAAGGATTCGACCTGGTTTAACAACAGCTACCCAATATTCGGGAGAGCCTTTACCTGAACCCATACGTGTTTCTGCAGGTCTTACCGTAACAGGTTTATCTGGAAATATACGAACCCATATTTTTCCACCGCGACGTGCATTTCGTGTCATTGCTCGTCGACCTGCTTCTATTTGTCTAGATGTGATCCAAGCGGGTTCAAGTGCCTGAAGAGCGTATTTACCAAAACAAATAGTGTTACCTCGATAAGAGATTCCCTTCATTCTTCCTCGATGGTGTTTACGGAATCTGGTTCTTTTGGGGTTATAGTTGATGGTTTGTTTTGAATTCCATCTCTACTACAGAACCGGACGTGAGAGTTTCTTCTCATCCAGCTCCTCGCGAAAAAAAAATAAATTCAAATTAAAGATTTTGAATTCAATTCAGATTTAATATTTGTATATCTTGTTTATATAGATATGATATGAATATGATGATAAATAGATAACTAAATCCATTAAATAACTATTTTTTTCTTATATTTATCTAATTTATCTATTTTATTTTTTTATAATTTTAAAAGGAATCTTTCTTTTGTTTTACTCTTTATCAAATCGTATTGGATTGACCCAAATTTATCAATCCAAGAAAATAAAGTTTTCGCGGGCGAATATTTACTCTTTCAATTTCTATTTCAGTTCTATCATTAGTTCATAACTTTTCCGAATAGATGAATTGGTCTCTGGCCGGTTCCGCCATCCCGATCAATGAATCATTCGAATTCATTTTCACTAGAATCTTTTGAATTCACAAGTTCCATCGTTCCCATCGCTTCTTACTTAATGGTTAGGTCTGAATTCTACAATGGAGCTATTAGTTCTTGAGTCAATATTCTTAGTCTTTATTGGCTCGAAGCTCTTTATTTTTTGTTCGATGAGTAGATCCATTTAATGATGAATCCGTATTGATGCTTTATTACACAGATTTTTTATGAGATGACTCATAGACCTTACATATTGGAATTCTATATCATCAATATTCTTTTTCTTTCTTTCTCTCACCCTTCCATTTATCTATACCCTTTCTTTTTTATTTTGATTGCCAATTGCCAACTTATAATCAGCTCAGATTTTTTGAATAATAAAAAAGAAAAAAAGATTTCAGTTGCTACAACAATATGAAGAATATATCATATCTTGACTGGTTCTTTGGATCCAGATA